>LPNX010322768.1:361609-414304 GCA_001517045.1 Pseudotsuga menziesii
AAATAACAGAACTTAAAGCCTAAACTAATATACTATGGGTTAGGGCCTTAAAACCAAGGTTTTTATCACTATACAGTGATAAAAACTAAGTTTCAAAACCCTTTTTACAGAAAGTGCGAAAATGAAAAACTGTTTTTTAAAACAATGGAAGGGGCACTCCTTCGCTTTGGATCCCTGCAATAAACTTATAGAAGCTGCAAAATATGAGCAAAGAGGTGAGTAAACAAATAAACCCTACAAAATACTTTGTAGTGTCTTACTAATCTACTCACAAATGTAGGTAAAAACACTTCTACCTACAAGTTTCTCCACAAAATACTTTGTGGAGAACTATCCAAGCTAATACAAATGCAACTAAATAAAAATAAAACAGGTTACCTCACAAGCAGCACAAATGTAGACAAGAGCCACCAAAGTTCCTCCAAAGCATTTACTTGTATTATGGTCAAACTAGGGCAAAAATATTACAATGGCAAGAAGAAAATGTGAGAGAAGAGTCGAGAAGTAATTCGGTAGCATAACAATAGCATGAGAGAGCATGAGAAATGAGGGAGTGAGGCCTCCATTTTATAGTTGAGGAAGACCCCCAACCCCTTGAAGATCAATGGCTGAGATTAGATCTAGATCTAGGTTAAATCTCCACCACTAGATCTAGGTTTTCGGCTTTGCATTCCTCTCAATCAATCTCAACCCTTAGATTAATTCTTGATCAATGGCTAGGATGCTTGATCTATGTCAAACCAATATACACCCCTAGATCTAGGTATTTGACCAAGATCCTCCTCTCAATCAATGGCTTGGATTTCATTTGGGTAAAAAACGTGGGCCCAACAAGGCGCCCCCTCCAAATTTAGTTGGACGCCCTCCAAATTTGGCTTTGACCTTCAAAATGGCGCCCTTCTAACGTGGCTAGCGCCCCTTTAAACTTGGTAACGCCCCACTAAACTTGGTAGCGCTCTCTACATTTGGCCCTTTCTCCATTTGATAGCGCCCTTCTCCAAATAACTAGCGCCCTCTATTTGGTAAACGCCCCTCCTTTAAGCTTGACGCCCTACTAAAATAACGCCCCCACTATTTATGGTGACGCCCATCTAAAAATGGTGGAGTTTCTTCTCATTAGAATGTAGCGCCCCCACTTTTAGCAAGGGTTTTAGTGAGGGCTTAGACTTGGATGCCTCTAGATTTGGCTTTGACCACTCATTATTCACCAAAATGATATTTAACCTTTAACTTAGGCTAAAAATAATTTTTACCATAGATTTAATTTTTACTTTAATTTTTAAATTTTCCCAATTTGACTTAGGAAAAATTAAAAATAAAATTTGAAAAATTAATATCTTGGCCATGGGGGGGGGTGGAAAAATTATGAAATAAATTTTCCTAGGCTTAACAACCCCCAAACCAATTTACCATGGCATTATTTGATTTTTTACTTCAAAATCAAATAATATGAATTTTGACTTAGGAAAATTAAAAATTTCCCTAGGGGAGATAGACCCCTCCTGACCAAAATTGGTCTATCTCTTCAACTGCTTGTCTGCATGACATGGGACTTGAAGCAGTGGCTTAGGGGGTTTCATAGCAATTTTACTTTGCATTCATAGACCCTATTACAAAATGCCATGCTTGAGCAATTACATTATTACATCAAAAACTGAGTTAATTAATCACCAAGGGGTGAAATTAATTAACTTGAAAAAAAAATTAAAAATACAACAACACAACGAAACTCCGCAAGACTCTATACAGATGCCTAGCATGGTCATGAATCACTCCTTGAAGCCTTAGCCACCTCATGGACTGGACTGGTAGAACGCCCATCACCACTTTGGAGGATTTTGAGTGAAAACCAAACCGATTAAACTCGTTTATACAACAAGGTCAATTGGAAAGGGAAAAACACTCGATGAGGGGACTTCCCTAACAACCAGTTCCATGGTGTGGCATCCGTATTATATGACCATACTTAGCACATAAAATTACATTAATTTTCCCACGCAGGGGAGCGGACATTTCGTTTTACAAAGGGGCAATAGCCCTGCAAAATAGAAAAATCCTCAGATTTTTCTAAGGTACAATTATGTACACCCTCATGTACATGGAGTTGCCACCTAGTCGAAATAGGTGGGAAACAGGGTCCATATCCATTTCCAGTTGATAAAGCATAGATTTCCAGAACCGCCACATATCATTTCCATTGAACCGAAAATTAAAAATAAAATATGCTTATGGTTGTGTTGAAAGCTAGGATTTCACATCACATTCAAGTATACAACCGTCAAAGACAAGTATTTGGGAAGGGACGTCCAATCCAACTTTGTATTCATCTTTGATAACTATTTATACATCATGAGAGAGGTTGGAGCGGTTATACTTGCTTCAACTACTCATTTGTTAAGGTTACATTTACCCTTTAAACTATATAATTACATGATGATATTTAGGAGGTCAAGTGTTTCCCTCAACATCTCCCCCACAAAAAAAACATTTCTTCATCCCGAAGAAAACAAAGAAATATGCATCAACATCCTAGGTCTCTGCTCCTACAAAAGTAGTCTTCACTGTGCGTCAACCATACATACCGGTCTGCATAGGTAACTCAAGCGCAACAACCACCAACTTGATAGGGAAACACATGTGTACAAGGATTTACTGTGACTAGTTACTCTTTAGTTTCCATCTTCAATATGGAAGTAGTCCATCAAAGTCTCACCCTCTCACAACGACGGTCGACTATTCTCTTTCGCAACGAGGTCTTTTGGTTTAAAGCCTCACCCTGGCTCATCTGGCTGACATCTCCATCGGTTCAAGCATGCGGGGCCTTTTGGCTCTTTGACTTTCTATGCCATTTCTCTATCTTCTGGCCTTCCGAGGTCACAACCCAAGAACAGTTTCAACATTTCGATACTGAGGGGTTTAAGCACATTGTCATCATGTCTCATTGAAGCGCTATTCTGTGTAGGTGTATGATATCTGCTTGAATGTAATTGTCATCTTTTTGAAATTCCTGCATGATCTTGGTCGTGACTAATTGCTTGTAACTCGTCTGACTTAACATGACTTTACTTACACTGGTTGGCAAGAGACCAACTTGATTTTAATAAAATGGTGGGGATTGCCTTCCTCTATTGATACTCACGTTTAACCCTCTCTTGACTTAAAATTTTTACAACAGAGTCACTTTTTAGAAGTCGACATAGACTAACTTTACATAAACAAAGAACACTTTTTTCTTCAAATACCAACCCAAAAATAATAGTTAAATGCATCGACCAAATTTAAAACTAACAATATTAACCAACCGACAAATTTTAAGAAGTCGGCTGCATCAACCAACTTAGGCATCGACTAGAAGTCAGCTGTATCGACCAACTTAGGCATTGACTGGATGAATGGGTCGACCAAAATACAATATTAACTTTCAAAAGACATCGACCAAGTTTTAACAATGTGGATGCTAACATTTATATAACAAATTTTAATAACATGGATCCTTTTATCGACGTTTTTGTTTAAATGCAACATGGAATGGTAGTCGACAACTTCAACAAACAACAATATATGTCGTTCCTCCAATTAGAAGGATCCACACTCCAATGGAATAAAATAACATCAGTTTTTGTTTTCTCGCAGCTTCAAACATTAAGATTCATGTAAATGAATAGCCAGAAGTTTAAAATTGTCAACACTAGATTGAAGGTTAAAATTGATGTCTACTTCCAATATGCAACCAATAAATAATGAAGTATATTGAGATAATCAGCAGGCGAACGAGCAGTCGACGAATTCATATTGGATGGTGGACGATTTCATATGGCAAGCAATTGACAATCTCAGTGGGAAAGAGAAGTCAGTGGTTACCAATTTAATTCTTTGACAGAGGGATGTTGGATATGGTTGATAGTCAATGGTCGATACTTCACATATTCCCACATTTACAAATATATAATGAGAAAGATATCATGTCGCTAGACAATTCAAATATTCCCACAGAAAATTGCTTTGTAGAGGATAACAAGCTTCCAATGGCGTATCACAGCGAAGGAGGATGATGTAGCCCTGCCCAAGTTTAAGGCTATAAAGTAGGAATGTGTTGAGCAATGCCGTAATCCTTTGTGGTTTAGTTGATTCAGATTGGATTCGGTCGTTCTTTTTTTCATATATTCCATAAGAGTTCTCACTGTAATTCTTGATCGCCGAGATTTCAAGGTTTGGAGTGTAAAATAAATACTGGCTTTCTAATGTATGTAAAATAAATAATAATCCAAGGGATTTCTCACCGTATCATCTCCCATCGCTCTAGCGCTCCACCCTTTCTTTCTCCTTTAAAATCAACCGTCGTAGGTCCCTGGCATCGATGATAGCCAGAGATGGGTTATTTTGATTTTGATGATAGCCAGAGGTGGGTTCCTATCTCCCATCGCATAGACTATCAATTGAAATACATTATCTCTGGAAGACCACGATCATGCCCAACATCCAATCGTCTTCATGATAGGAAAATGAACATTTCCAGCATCCACGAGCAATTGGAACAGTCGGCTTCAACGATGGTTGATATGAATTTCATTGTAAGAGTAGGTATTCTTTGAGTCTCCCGAGTGATCTTTCATTTTGCACGGTAGCAAGTAGAACTAGCAACATCCTCAACTCTAACCAAGCATGCGAGCAATCTTGTAGGTTTTCAACATACATATTTCACATATCCTCAATCATCTCCCAACGTGCACAAGCAGTTTTTTAATCTTCATGATGTTCTTCAGGTTCGACCACCTCCATCCGCTGCTGTTGTCACCCATACCGGACAGAGGAGGAAACATTGCCAGATGTTGAAATCTAGGCTTTCACATCACATTCAAGCATACATTAAACGCTCATACACAACCGTCAAAGACAAGTATTTGGGAAGGGACGTCCAATCCAACTTTGTATTCATCTTTGACAACTATTTATACATCATGAGAGAGGTTGGAGTGGTTATACCCGCTCCAACTACTAATTTTTTAAGGTTAAATTTATCCTTTAAACTATATAATTACATGATGACATTTAGGAGGTTAAGTGCCCCCCTCAACAGGTTGTCACCCGCGCAGGAGAAAATAAAAAAATGGAAGAAGAACTTGTCACCATCAAGACCAAACTCGAATATCTAGATCAAAAAATTCTTCGCCTCCATATTTAGCATTCACCCATGAGCAACTGACGACATCCTGAGTCTTCTGCAGACACTGGGTTCTCTTCCTCTAACAACTTTCGTGGGCCAAATATTGATTTTCCTTTCTTAAATGGTGATGATCCGACTTGATGGATTTATAGGGAAGAACAATATTTGAGTCTACATAACACTTTTGATGTCAATAAAGTCCCACTTGCATCCTTTTAATTAGAACATGAATCCCTTCAATGGTTCTGTTGGTACATCCAGGATCATGAAGAGCCACAATGGACATATTTTTTCCAACTCTTTTTGCAACTATTTGGCCCTAGTGGTTTTGATAGCTTCACATGAGCACTCGCTAAACTTCGCTAGACTGACACCATGAGAGAGTATCAGACATAATTTGAGAAATTGGTCAATCACACAGAAGTATTTCCTGATGCATTCTACAATAGTTGTTTTATCAGTGGTATGAAGGATACAATCCGATCTGAGGTTAAAATGTTTTGTACCAACATAATGATGGAAGCCCTAGGGTTGGCTAAGTTGACAGAGGACAAGATCATGGCTCAACAACACTTCAAATCCAATTTTTTTCCATTTAGAAATATGGTTCCCCAAAGACCTCCAATCCCTCCAACTCCTAGAACCACTCCTATTAATAATTTGTCTGAAGCCGAGATGCGGTAACGTAGGGAAAAAGGGTTTTGTTATAATTGTGATGAGAAATTCACTCGGGGACATTGATGTGCTGAGAAATCTCTCTCTCTCTCTTGGATGTGGCTTCTCCGCCTACATTTGAAATTTGTGAAGCTTCTCAGGATCCAGTAGATGATTAGGTTGACATTCAACAACCGTCTATTGACCCTCCTTTTCATGAGGATCACCCAGATATATATCTCTATGCATTAGACGGAGTCACCACTCTACAAACCATGCGGGTCAAGGGTTTCTTCAAGAAGATCCCTCTTACAATACTCATTGCTTCTGGTAGCACCCATAACTTCATTGACCCTCAGATCGCCAAACAGGATGATTGTTTTCTCCATCCTTTCTCCAGCTTTAAATTCATGATTTCCAATGGGGGCATCTTATCTTGCAAAGGAAAGTGTCACTATGTGTGTATCTCTATTGGATATTATAACTTGTGCTCTAATATGTTTTCCATGCCCTTAGGAGGATGTGATGTGATTTTGGGCACTCAATGGTTACGCACACTTGGACCCATCTTATGGGATTTTGCTGAACTTTGGATGCAATTTTTAGTCAATGGAAAAAAATACACATTGAAGGGCTTACAACTAGGGTCTTAGCATCATCAATTCAAATCGCATGCAAATGATCCTTAAGAATAATTCACATGGTGTCATCGCTCAAATCCATTTCACTAAGATGGAACCTTGTTGTAATCTCACAGATCACATAAGGTTACCAATAATACATACTAAACATACATAAATATAAGACAAAGACAAGAGACAAGAACATATAGGAGTAAACATATTATTTTATTATCATGAGTCCATACAATGCAGAGAACTGAACTGAGTTCTTGTTTGGCTCAATAGCCTAATATATACAATTTACAGACAATTACAAAATAACTACCTGTCGGTTCGGTGAACCGACACAACTTTTAGGTAGTCGACCTAATCTTCTAGTTTAGTCGGCTGATCGACTAAGTCGGCCCATCGCCTTAGTCGGTTGATTGACTAAGTCGGCCCTCGTTCAAGTCGACTTATCGACTTGCTCCTTCTACATCTTCCCCACGAACAAAACGCTACTTCGTCCCGAAGAAACATGGAGGTACAAAAAATAGGTTTGTTTGGTCCGTTAGAAACTTTATTGTGGCGGACTGTGCAGACAGATGGTTGGTCTTTTCTGGACACAGACCTCAACAATGGCAGGAGCTGTGATGGAAAGGTGGTGTTGGAAATCTTTCCAGCTCTGCAAAGCTTTCTGGATGTCGATGGTTAATGTGGTTAAGCTTGATAGGACCGACATCTTTTCCGAAATGGGGACTTCCGTGATCTTTTCCATGTTGGGACCCATGAATTGGTTCTATTCTTCTGCTGTGTTCATGAGTCTTTTCATCTGTGGGTAGATGATGTCGACTTTCTCTAAATTGGGAAGAGCTTGCTGCACCCACTGATGTGCTTCCCGTTCCAGTTTCTGCAGTTTGTTGGTTTCCAGGACTATCTGTTCTTCGATCGTCGGTCTAAGTGCTGCCTTTGTGAACTTCCTGCTCTCCAAAGCCTAAATCCCTTGTCGAGTATGTCGTGTCTGTTGATAAACTTGCCCATAGTGATTAGGCCAGTCTCTTAAGACTTCTTCAGTGATGACAAACTCCTCCATATGGTCCTGTAGTAATTTGTAAGCTTCCGAGAATGCAGTGTGCTACGCCAATAGAAGTCTGGAAGTTTCCTCTTTTTGTTCCTCCTTGGTTTTCTGGAGGCATGCCTGGATGGTCAACACCATGCTCTCAAATAGCTGGTACTCTCTTTCAAGTGGTCTATCTGTGTCGACTTCTATGGGGCCTGGTATGATGGACTGAGCTAAAGTCCCGCATTTGTCGAGGAACTCGACCTGTTCTGTAGCTTTGTCTGTTAGTTCTTTGGTTCTTCGCTCAGTCCTTGTCTTTGCTTCTTTGGCCAGGCTTTTGAGGAGTTGGCCCACCTCTGTGTTGGTCAAGGAGCTCCAATCTCTTAAGCTAATCTGAAGTCTAGGAGTTTTTGCATGATGCTCCTTCCTCTTCTTGTGCTTTTCTACCTCTGTCTCCTGTGTACCTGCAATAGTTGAAGGGGGGCCTTTGGTTTGTGGGATTGAAGTCGATGGTTTTTCTGGCTGGGGGGGTGGTATGACCACCTCCAGCTATGTGGATGTAGTTGGTTGTGATAGGTCTGGTTGTGAATCAGGGGGTGGTGGGGGTGGTGGGGATGGTGGTGGTGGTGGTGATGGGTGGGGGAATGGTTGGGGGTGATGGGTTTGGAGGATGTGCGATGTGGGATTTCATCGGAAGGCATGTCTGCTTCTGGCGGTGTAGTGGTGGGTAGGTCGGCCTGGGGTTCGAGGTCGATTGGTTCAACAGTAGAATGCACTTGTCCAATCACGTCTCCTTCTTGGTCGGATTGTCATGTGAAGGTCGACGTGATGTGTGTAAATATTGTGGGTTGTGTTCTGCTACTTGTATAGAGAGGAGCCTGGGTGGAAATTTTCTGGGTCGACTAAAACAGCTCAGGCAGCATCTCGAAGAAAGATTTTAGCTCGGTGTCTTTGTCAAACTTTGCTTTCACTGTCTCCGGTATCGCACTTTTGTATAAGTCGAGGGGGCTGACCAACTCTTGTGCCAGTGCTTGCTCCTCGACTACTGGTGTCGGTGATGGAGGTGGAGGGGTTGACACAAGATCGACGACGTTTTCAGGCATCGTCGTTGTTTTTGCCTTCTTTGGTCGACCTTCGGGTGCTCCTGCTTCTATAAACCATTGAAACTGAGTTTCAACTGGTACTTTGTTTGCGATGGCATCCTGTATAATGTCAAGGGTTGCAGCTGCCAGTTCGTCTTCATCATCGGAGGAGTCGGCAATGATTAGTTTGCGCTTACCTTTCCCTGGTTGTTCTTTTTGCGCTCAAATTTTCTTCCTCGCTGCTGCTATTTCGTTGGCCAGTTTCTTAATGATGCCTCTTGACACAGCATACTTAGGGTTGTCAGGCTCAACTTCAGCCATTGGTTCTTGAGTCAGAATGACACTTTCTGGAACTAGAGGAGTTGTTTGCTGCTGTTGTTGTGGCTTTGGCTGTGGGTCGGCTCTCTTTGCAGTCGAAGGCTTAATAGTTATTTGCACCCGACCAGTGGGCTTGACCGGTATGTCCTCCGACACAAATGTACTAATGTAGAGGTTGAGCTCATAGTCTTCCTCTTTTTCTTGGTCGGTGAGTGGCTCCTCAATTGAGAAGTTGACCTGTTTGGCTGCTTCTGGAATCGATATTTTTGTCTTAGCTTGTCGAGACAATTCCCGGAATATTTGGTCGACATATGGGTAGTAATTGAGGGCTTTGGCCTTGGGGTCCTTGCCCTGCATATACCACACCGAGGTATGGTCGAGCTCCAGCTAGATGTGGGAGTTCGCAGGTAGATTTTTTCAGATGTTCTGAGGCACCCTCCATCTAGTCTTGCGAACTTTCAATTGTTGGAACCAGTTTTCGAGGAACACTTTCCCTTGCCCTAATTCATGCGGGATTCCTTTTTGGGAAAATAGTTTGAACCTATACATGTCGAATCTTGATGGTTCTCGGAAGACTGGGCTTCCCTTTGGACATATGTGGTACATAACGATCCATAGGATGAGGGAGGGGAACTTGATGATTCCTCCCGTCTCTTGGCATCGTTCGCAGACGGTTTTTATCATGTCGACGACATAATCTCCCCATCTGTAAATTCGCCCGTCGGTGGCAATTGTGTCGACGGCTTCTAGCATTTATAGTTTAAGGTCGCTTCCTTGACTTGCCAATGTGAGGGTGATTGCGATTATTTTGGCCACAATCTGTGGCGTTCGAGTTGTGATTTGCCCGATCATCAACCCTTTGTAATTTTTCCCAGACGACGATCCTGTAAGTTCTTTGACCAGTCCTTCCCTGATTCCGATTGGTACAGGGTCTCCTTTGTTGGAGAGGCCAGTTAGTTTGGAGATGACATCCCCCGAAATGTCGATCGGCTCATCAAAATAGAACCGACCATTTTGATATCGGCTGATAATGAATTTGACAGCAGCTTCTTTTGTCCCACCAAATCTTGCCATCAGCGGTGCATTGGCATATCCGAAGAGGGTACTGCGTCGGACTTTTTTGGCTGCTTGAGTCATTTTCTTGTCGACGAAGGCTCACTCTTGGATTTCGGCCCATAGTTTCTGCCATGGGCCCTCCTGCACTTTGGCACTTTTTATGTTTTTCAACCTGCGGACCAAGGGTGTATCTGCAGCCTGTATCTCTTTCGTCTTGGTCGATGCTCTGGTCTGTTTGGGGGCGATTATGTTTGTTTGGTCGAGGTTACTACAGGGTTCTCAGTTTTTGGTTGACTGAGTGTTTGAATGCTCTGTGTGTAAAGGGTGTGGTGAATGAACCTTAAGTGGTCCAGTATTTATAGGCATTGGTGTGGTTGTGTGCAGTGATGGATGTATTAATGGCGGACTTGACGTTCCAGCTGTAGTACGCGAGTGTGAACTAATGGTGAATTGCCTTCGGCGCTCGAGGTCATAAATGCACGATGGGACTTTCGAGTTCATCGGCTGGTGTCAGTGTGGAGAATGGTCGATTGGAATGGTTGATGAAGATGGTCGAAGGTCATGATGTCGATTGTCGAAGTGTCGATTTCCTGTCATGGTGTTGTGTCTGCGGTATTATTTTAATTTTTGGGGTTTTGAGATTTTTATGGATTTTGGTTGTTGGTTTTTTTTTGTTCAGTTTTTATAACATTTTAGTCGGGATCCATTAACGAGCTTCCGAAATACTAGGCCCTGCATCGTCCTTAGTTGTACTGAACCATTGGGGTGTATCTCTTTGACAATGTAAGGTCCCATCCATTATGTGTGGAGTTTCTTAGGTTTTCCTTTGACTCGACTATTGTAGAGTAACGCAAGGTCACCGACCGACAGGTTTTTGTTTTTGATGTTGCGGTCATGCCATGCTTTCTGTTGTTGCTTCTGAATTTCTTGGTGTTGTATAGCCATGAGTCTGTGTTCTTCCAGGTTGCTAAGTTGCAATAGTCGGTCCTTTCTTGCATGTTCGACATCGACATGTAGTAGTTGCGCAATAATAGGTGTCTGCTATCGAAAATGTAGTGGAACGACTACTTCTTGTCCATAGACTAGTCGAAAGGGGGTTTGGTCGGTCGACCATTTATAGGCTATCCTATACGCCCATAAGACTATAGGGATTTTCTCGTCCCAGTCATCCTTGTCTTTATTGCATATTTTTGTTAACCCTTTTGTTAATGTTTTATTGAAAGCTTCAATTGCCCCATTTGACTGAGGATTGTATGCTGTACTTCGTCGATGGTCGATGTGGAATTGGTCGGTTAAGTTTTTGATAGTTTTGTTGATAAAGTGTGTCCCCTGGTCGCTAATCAATGTTAGTGGGCATCCAAATCTAGTGATGATGTTTTCGTAGATAAATTTAGTGGCTACCTCACTCGAACATGTCTCAACGGGTTCAGCTTCTGCCCATTTAGTGACGTATTTTACTGCAATGATAATATATCTTGCACCTGATCTTTTGGCTGGGATAGGGAATGGTCCTATGAAGTCTATAGCCCAAATTTCGAATGTGAGACTGGGGTTTACTAATATCAAGGTAATTTCTGTGCTCGGCAGAGGTCGACCAAGTCATTGACATCTGTCACATCGACTAACAAACCTTTTGCAATCTCTGTGGAGTGTCGGCCACCATAATCCCGACTGTTGGATTTTCTTTGCAGTTGTGTCTGCTTGGAAATGTTCTCCTGCAGGTCCATAGTGTGCTTCATGCATGATTTGGTCTCGCTCATGTTCGAGTACACAACTTCTGAGGATGTCGTCTAATCCCATTTTGTATAAAAATCCATTGATGAGGCTGTAGGGTGCATCCTTCATAGCTAAGATTTGTTTTTTCTTGGTATTCATACCTTCTGGTGCTTGCCCGGTTTCTAAGAACTGAGCTATTTCTTCTAGTTCTTCTGGTACTGCTTCTATGCGAAATAGATGTGCATCCGGTAAGTTGTCGTTGACTACGGTCGGTTCCTCTCCTGTGTCTATACAGGATAGATGGTCGGGCCCAACATTTAGCTTTCCTGGTCGGACAATGACTTCGAATTCAAATTCTTGGAAGAGAAGTAGCCATCGACAAATTCTGCCATGATGGAGTGGTTTATTGACAAGGTGCTTAAGGGCTTGATGGTCAATATAGAATGTGAAGGGGTTTTCCAAGAGGTAATGTCGATACTTTTGGAGGGCAAAGACCATACCTAGGGCCTCTCTTTCGGTGGTCGAGTAGTTTCTTTCAGCTTTATTTAATTTTTGGCTACTGTAGACTATAGGATAATCCATCCCATTGTCTCCTGGTTGAGTTAGGATTGCTCCTATTGCTATTCCTGATGCATCGATATGCACATGGAATTTGGTCAACCAGTTTGGAAATTTTAGGATGGGGGCTTCCACTAGTTTTCTCTTCAATTTGTCGAAAGAGATGTGGCATTCCTCTGTCCACTTAAACTCTTGATCTTCCTTTAGTAGTTCTTCCAGAGGATAGGTCATATTTGAATAGTGTCTTATGAAATTTCTATAATAGCCTGTATGGCCAAGTAACACCCTGACTTGTTTGGGGTTTACTGGTGGTTTCAGATCTAGGATAATTTTAATCTTTGCAAAATCGACCTTGATACCTTCTTTACAGACAATATGACCTAATAGTATGCCTATGGGAGTCATAAATATACATTTCTTAATGTTCAGGGAGAGTTGAATTTGTCGACATCTCTCCAACATAAGTCTGAGCCACTTGCAGTGGTCTTTTAGGGTGGAGTATATTGTCCAGTCGTCAAAATATACTGCGATGGTCTTATATATGTATTCTTGGAATGTCTTGACAACAATTCGAGAAAACACTGCAGGTGCATTCTTTAATCCAAAAGGCATAACTCTGTAGGAAAAGGAACCAAATTCACACACAAATGTTGTCTTCTTTTGATCTTCCTTTGCTATTGGTACTTGGTTATAGCCTGAGAATCCATCTGTAAATGAATAGCATTCATGTCCTGCAACTTCATTCAAGATCTCATCTGCATAAGGGGTTGTGAATGGGTCTGTCAATGTTACTTTGTTGAGTTCCCTAAAGTCGACACAGATTCTTAACCTTGTCGGGTCATGTTTCTTGGGCTGTACGACCATTGGACTTGCCCATTTCGACTGGTTGATAGGGTAAATGATCCCTGCTGCTAACATGTTATCAATTTCCTTTTTAACTATTTCCTTGTACTTGTGAGCCAGTTTGTAAGGTCGTTTCTTAACAGGTCGAACATCAGGTTTAGTATCAATTTTCATTTCTCCCATTTCTTGGACTAAGACTTTTAGGTCTTTATAGTCCCTGGAAAAGACATCTTGGAACTCTCTTAGTAAGTTCACTATTTCGGTGGTCTGTTGGGTGTTCCAGTAGTCACCAATTTTTGCTAGTTTTGGTCGGTCATCGTTTGAAATGTCGATCTCTTTAATTTTCACTTTGGCATCTAGCCAGTCTGGGGCTTTAGCCTCATTAATCGGCCAGCTTCCTTCTTGGAACTGTGAGAATGTGGCAGGGAAGTCGGCTGCAGTCATTCTGTCAATATCTTGTTTGTCGGTTGTCGTGACTTTCAGGATCGAGTGGATAGGTTTTGTTGTTTCAGTATGGTTGGATTTCCATCTGAAGCTCTTGCCTTCTGTGTGTTCATTTTCTAGTTGTAAACGGGTCGACCGTGGTTTTAACTCTGCTTGTATATTGTTACAGTCCTTGATCTGTCGATGGTCTTGGTAGGGTTGTTTTTCGGTCAGTTGGATAAACTGTTTGATTTGCTGTGCTGTCTCAGCCATATTTTCATTTTAAGGTATGAAATTGAAGTCTTTAATAAAATTTTCCCTGAGTTCATGCCAAAAGAAGGTTTCACCTCTAGCTTCTTCCATCTTATACCATTTGTTGGGTAAGTTGGCTAGGGTTGAGGGGAATAAATGTGGCCAAGCTCTCTCATCTTTATATCCAAGTCTTCTCCACTCCGTTTCACAAGTTTTGATATGTTCTTCTGGGTTTTGTCCTTGGGTAAAGGTAGGTATCTGGGCTTGCTGGGTTAGCTTATTTCCTCCAAAATGCTCGACAAAGTAAGTCGAAGCAGTTGTCCAGGTCTATAGTTTTGTCTGATGGGTGTCTCGCCATCTAGCTGCTTGACCTGTCAACGTTTCAACTAAGCTTTGAAGTCGGCCATGTTCACCAATATTTTTAGATACTTGTTCGACGTGCATGACTGGTGAATCCCTCTCTTTATACCTTGGTAGTTGGGTAGTATTTAAGTTGGTTGGTTGTAGGGTAGGGCGTTCCCTTATTTTCTTTTCAAATACTTTGCGGATAATTGATACTATGAAGCACTGTCGGGTGGGTTTTCTCTGTACTTTTTGTATAGTCTAGCACTCTCTTGCTTGTGTTTCATAATTTTCCATTTCCCAGTCATACAATTCGGCATCTGAGTTATAACCAATTGAGTCTTGGTTACCTAAGTTAAGTTCTCCATGGATGTTTGGTTCTGTGTAGTCTGCATTGTTGTGGATCTGGTAAAGTTGTCTGACATTGACTTCCTCATTAATAGGTTCAGTCCAAGGTTCTCCTTGGGATGGATGAATGGGTATAATGACTTTTTGACCATTTCCTCTTAACTTGATTCGTTCCTTATCTAAGGATATGGATGCTTTCATCTTTCTTCCCCAAGGGAGACTGACTAGTGCTGGGAAGGAGCTGGATCCCTCTTTTGGGTCAATAATTTCAAAATCAACCTTAGTTGAGATTCCTCTGATGGTCGTGTTGATGTTTTTCCAGACCTCAATGGGTTCGATTAGGCCTTGGTCAGTGAGTTTCAAGTAAATGCCTGACTCGTAGAGTTGAGGTCTGCCCAGCTATTCCCAAGTATCCCGAGTCATGATATTCACTTGTGACCCGAAGTCGAGCACTACTTGTCAGACATGGTAACCTTCGATTTCTAGGTCGACAAGTGGGTCAGCATCACTTTTGTCTTTTTGGTTCAAGCTACAAATGTTTTTTGTTTGTTTTCTAGGGTTGGTACCTTTTATTTCATGTAATAAGCCCATGAACTGTGATACTGATTTGTCTGTTTGGACAAGTTGGATTATTTGATTTATTATGTTGTGTCGACTGTTAACGATGTATTCTTGTCATGCAATGTCTTGAAATGTGTGATTTGCTTCGTGATATATTTGTTTTTCCTTCATAGGGTCAAGATAAACATTTGTGACTTTAATCTTACTAATTCTGGGGTTATCAGGCCCTGTTTTTGTGCCTTGTCGAGTTACAATATGTATATTTTTAGTAGTTATTACATCATGTTTTTGCACACAAGACAAGACATTAACATTTTTCTTGGTATTAATTTTTTCTAGCATAGTAGGGAAATCCTCAAGCGAGTGATCACCTACTCCGCAATGGGTACAGAATTTGAGATCAGTCCTGTCCTTGTATGGACAGTCTACATACCGGTGACCTTCTTTGTAACATTTGAAGCACTGGGTGGGTCGACCCGGTCGTATGTCGCGATTCCCGGGGAATCGACCTCTTCCTCCATAACCTTGACGTCGATTATCGTAGCGACGCTCATATCGTCGGCCGTCATATCTTTGTCCATTCTGATCATTTGGTGGATTGTTTTGCTCGTTACGTTGCGCCACTACATTTGTTTGGTATACCGCGTGATAGTTCTATCGGTTCTTTAGGTTTAACTGACAGTTAGCGGTGTTGTGAATTTTGGTTTCGCAGATGGTGCACCAGGAAGCCTTGCCATTTTTTATGTTAAATGGGCATTCTGCTATAGAGTGGTCTCCGTGTTCCTGGAAAATGTCACAAAATGATTTAGTCTACACAAAGAAGACGTCTTGTCGGCTATATTCTTGTCGACAGTTATCTTTCGAGTGGCCGTTTGTTGAGCACTTGGTGCACCAGATCTCCTGATTCTTGAGGCTTAGTTCTTTCAGAGACTTCTGTACATTCTTGAGTTGCTGTTCCAATATGTGGTCCGTGGGGTACACGGGTATATCCTCGTCCATTTCAACCTGAAGAGCTTTGTTAGTGCATCCTCATACGTTTTGAACGTCTCCAGACTAATGTGTCGACGTACTTTTTGCAATATTCCTGCAAGGAACCATTGAATTAGTAACTGTTCATCAATAACGTAATCCAATTGGCTCAGTAAATATTTCCACCGCTTGTCGTAGTCGCAGACGGATTCCCCTGGCTTCTGTGAAGTGGTTTTAAGTTTCTTTGTGGCTAGGTGCTTAGTGTCTGGTGTCTTAAAGAATGACAAGAATTGCACCTTAATCTTAGCTTTTCTTGCTCTGGGTTGTCTTTCCAAAAATATTATGTACCACGTCAATGCCCTTTTCCTTAAGACTCCTACGAACTATGCCATTTGTCGATCTTCATCTGTAACCTGGTTGGCTTCCCAGGTCGACTCGCAGACAAACCAATGTTGTCGGGGGTCTTCATCTCTCGCATAAAGAGGAATGTGAGCAGATCCGTGACCCATGTCTGAATCACTTTCACTGCTCTTAGAAGTTGGTAGTGGTGGAGGTTGGGGTGGTGGGGAAGGTGGTGGGGTTATTGATGTAGTCGTGCCTGTGGAATTCTGGTTGACAGAACTTGCACTCCCATCGGTTGTCGATTCTTCGTCGACATGCAGTCGTTTGATGTTGACTTCTGTTGTCGATGGTCCACTGCAACGTTTTGTTCGCAGTCTGATTGGTCGATTTCTTCTAAAGCTGTATTTGGTGGGGGGGGGGGGCTCCTTCCTGTGTCAGTAAGAGCAAGTAGATACTTCGGAGGGAAGGTGTTGCTTGAAAGGTCACCCAGTTCCCTTCCACTGGTCAACATATGATAAGGTGTCGACCAGGGTACGTTTCGTCACCTAGTCGGCTCCATATGGTGAGGTCACTAGCTTGTAGTCGGAGGTCTTCGTCGACAATAGTTTGTATTCTAGTACATGGATTTATTTTGGAAAGGGTTATTCCTTCATTGGGAGCTCTTAGTTGGAGAGCTTCTGGATGCTCTATCCACACTTCTTCCTCCTTAGGGGACACTTCTTGCTCGACGCCCTTTTCATGTCGGTCATGACCTGACTCTGGCGGATTCTCTTCCTTGTCGTTCTCCCTAGGGTTTTGTCCTCTGTGCAGCTCTAAGGCTCTTTCACATCTTGCTTCCCTTCTCTGGTATCTTTCGTCCCTTTTGATCTTCTGAATGTTCGACATACTTTCTTACAATACTATTTTCTTGAGGTCCTTTTTTTTTGACTTCTCATTACTGGTGACTGCTATCTGGTTTTGAGTCGACTAGGATCCACTATACTCTATCTTCGACACATGACTAGCTACCCCCCCATAGCCTACCCGACGCTTTTAGAAAGCCCGGATAGTTTGATTTATTTTCTTAGGAAGTATTCCCACTCCCTTTCTGTAATGAATTTTTCCCACTTCCTCTGCTTCTCCACCCAGTTAGTGTTTGATGGCTGTTTGTACAATGGTGGATAAGGTTCAACGATTTGTCCTGCTCCTTTCTCTATCAAGAATTTGAACAGCAAGGTTGGTAGGGAACACAAAAATTTTTCGGTGAAATATGTGTAAAATTTCTCTTTGGCAGTTTCCACGGAAGTTCTGTCTTCGGTCGCCTGCTCCTCACAAAAGTCATTGGTGATTTTCTCAAACCACTTTGACAAATTTGTTCTGCCTCCTAGGATCAGTTTTTCCAGCAACTGTTGTTCTTTATTTGTGTCCGGATTTCTCATCCAGGAGCTGCTTCAAGAGTTGGGGCACTGATTCGACAAAATTTTCATGTGTCTCTGTAAAAAATCTTTCTTTGGCTTCAGTGACTGTTAATCTGTTCCTTCGTGCGTAATTATGCAAATAGTTTGCAATTCTACGTTCCCACCAGTCCTTAATCTCTGCTCTGGTATCATATGTGAGCATATATTTCAGTCATGTACTATCGGCAATGGAACCAATGTTGTAATCTCACAAATCACATAAGTTTACCAATAATACATACTAAACATACATAAATATAAGACAGAGACAAGAGACAAGAACAGATAGGAGTAAACAGATTATTTTATTATCATGAGTCCATACAATGCAGAGAACTAAATTGAGTTCTTGTTTGGCTCAACAGCCTAATATATACAATTTATAGACAGTTACAAAATAACTACCTGTCGGTTCGGTGAACCGACATGACTTTTAGGTAGCCGACCTAATCTTCTAGTTTAGTCGACCGACCGACTTAGTCGGCTGATCGACTAAGTCGACCCATCAACTTAGTCGGTTGATCGACTAAGTCGGCCCATCGACTTAGTTGGTTGATCAACTAAGTCTGTCCTCGTTCAAGTCGACTTATTGACTTGCTCCTTCTACAAACCTTCAGCGGTATCAACTACTCCCTTGGATCTACAACAAATTTTGGATCGATATTCATGTTTTTTTTGTTGATCCAGTGGCATTTTCACCTTCAAGACTAGAGGACCATCATATTTCTCTCTTTCCTGGAAGTATCCCTCCCAACATCAGGCCCTATCTCTACCCATTTCACTAAAAGATAGAGATTGAGATGCTTGCTTGAGACTTATCGAAGCAAGGTATTATTCACCCTAGTAACAGTTCCTTCTCTTCACCCATTATCCTTGTCCAAAAAAAGATTGGTCATGGTGCCTCTGCATTGACTTTCGAGCACTTAATCACATCACAATTAAGGATAAGTTTCCAATTCTTGTTGTTGATGAGATTTTGGATGAGCTTCATGGTGCTCATTTTTTCCCCAAGTTGGATCTTTGTTCGGGGTATCGCCAAATTCGGGATCATGAGGATGAAATTCCTAAAATAGCTTTCTGGACACATGATGTCCACTATGAATTTTTGGTCATTCCATTTGGCCTCATGAATTCTCCTTCCACATTCCAGGAATTGATGAATAAAATATTTCGGCACTACTTTTGAAACTTCTTTCTGGTCTTCTTTGATGATATCTTCATCTATCGTAAAACATGGGATGAACATCTCCAACATATGGATATTGTATTGCAACTTTTTTGAGATCATCATCTGCATGCCAAAAAGTTTAAATGTGTTTTTGGGAAGAAGGAAGTAAAGTATCTCGGGCATATTGTTTTAACACAAGGGGTTCATGTAGATCCTGCCAAAATAGATGCCATGAAAAATTGGTTGCGTCCTCAGACCCTGAAGAGCCTTTGTGGGTTTTTGGGACTGACTGGATACTACTACAAGTTTGTCAAGGATTATGGGAATATTTCATCTCCATTAAAAAATCTACAAAAAAAATGATTCTTTTACATGGACACATGCTGCTGAGTGTGCATTTGACAAAGTAGAACAGGCTATGTGTACCACACCTGTCCTAGCTCTGCTCGATTTTTCGAAGCCCTTCACTATTAAGACTGATGCTTGTGACAATGGACTTGGTTCCATTCTCCTTCAAGATGAAAATCCAATTGCATTCACCAGCAAATCCCTTCATGGGAAGAATTTAGCTACCTCTACATATGAGAAGGAAATGATGGCTATTTTGCATGCAGTACATAAGTGTCGGCCATACCTCTTACAGAATCATTTCTGCATCAAGACTGATCACCCGAGTTTGAAATATTTCCTAGAACAACTGGTCTCATCCCCAACACAACATAAATGGGTTATAAAACTCATGGGTTATGACTATGAGATCACTTACAAGAAGGGTAAGGACAATCTTGTGGTGGATGCTCTTTCCCAAACATTTGATGAGCATGTTTCTCTTTCATCTATTTCTATGCCTATTCCAAATTGGTTACACTCTTTTCAGCATGGCTATGTCAGTGACTCTTCATTATATGGAATCATCCAACAATTGGCCAGTAACCCTTCTTCTCTACCCCATTACTCTTGGGATGGTTCTTCTCTGAGAGACAAGGGTCATTTGGTGCTTTCCCAGATCACATATATTAAACATGTGGTTTTCTATGAACTCCATGCTTCTCCATCAATAGGGCACTATGTGGTCCTCAAAATGTATGAGAGGGAATGCCATAACTTCTTTTGGAAGGGAATGAAACAATAAATTCAACATATGGTTGCCGAATGTGCTACCTGTTAGCACCACAAGGGTGAAACTACACTCCTTCCTGGATTGCTCGAACCTTTGCCCATCCCTACAAGGATTTGGATAGATATTTCGATTGATTTCATTGAAGGTCTCCCTAAATATGGAGGGAAGACTGTAATCTTGGTTGTGGTTGATCTACTCTCCAAATATAGTCATTTTTGTGCTCTCAACCATCCATATACCGCTTCCTTATTCACACAAATTTTCATGGACCATATATTCTGTCTTTATGGAATCCCTTCTTCCATTGTCTCAGACCATGACGTAAATTTCACAAGTCATTTTTGGACCGAACTATTTCACCTCACTGGCACCAAAATGAATATGATTTCAGTTTATCACCCACAAACAGATGGCCATACTGAAGTCATCAACAAATGTTTGAAAACTTATCTTCGTTGCTTCACCTCTGAACAACAACATCACTGGACAAAGTGGCTCCCTATCGCTGAATGGTGGTATAATACTTCCTACCATACTACATCTAAAATTACTCCATATGAAGCAGTTTATGGTTAGGAACCTCCAGTAGTCCTTCCATACAACCCCAATAGTTCACAAGTTCAGGAAGTTAACATGGTTCTTCGAAACCGAGATCCGATTCTTCACATTTTGCAGGACAATCTTCACATGGAAATAAATTGCATGAAACAACAGGCCAATTATCAACTTTCTAAGTGCACTTTTCAAGTTGGTGATATTGTTTTTCTTTGTCTGAAGCCTTACAAGCTATCCTCCTTGAAACTCAAAGGGAATTAGAAGCTCGTTCCAAATTTCTATGGTCCATATAAGGTTCTTAGGAGGATTAGGTCTGTTGCTTATAAATTGGAACTTCCTCCTTCTTCTCACATTCACCCAATATTTCATGTCTCTTATCTTAAGAAAGTGATTGGCACCAAAATTAGAGCACAAATTGTTTTACCAGAACTGGATAATGAAGGATCCATAATTTTGGATCTGGAGGCCATCCTCAGTAAACGCACTCATCAGCTTCACTCTCGGTCCATCACATAGGTCTTAATTCAACGAAACGACATGGAACCACAAGATGCTACATGGCAACCACTCCTTCATATTCACCAATAGTTTCCACATCTAAAGCTTTGAGGACAAAGATTTTCTAAGAGGGAGAGGATGTTAAGAACCCACGTCAACCCTCCTCTTTATTTCATTTGTATATTTTGTTGGACGCATATGATTTGTAAGTCGTCCCATTAGTATTTTGTATTATCCCACATTCATGGGGAGTAATAGTTGTTAAGTCATCCAATTAGTATGTTGTATTATCCCACATTCATGGGGAGTAATAGTTGTCTAGATTAGACTTAGTATATAAGTGAGTGTTGAGGCCAATGAAGGTATCCAAGAGTTATTTGTATTAATTTTTCTCAAAGGAAGTTTCCCCTTGACGTGGCCTACGATTAATAAAATATCATTTTTGCTCTGCTATTTCTGTTATATCGTGCATTTTCATTTTTTATTACAGGAGGTTCCCCACAAAGTTGTTGGCCTGATTTACTGTACCAAGGCCAACACAAAGAGAAATGCCACATAAGGCACTTAACACAGCCCCCAGGGTGTTTGAAATAACTAACTCTTGGAGGGTTGCGGTCCTGCTACCATCTAAATCTTGGTCTCTTAAGGAGAGTCTTCCTATTTAAGTTCGAAAAAGTTTTCTAAAAAAACTGCCTAATGGATGAGGATTTATATAAATCCTATAAACAACTAACTATTTGATCGTTGCTAAACTAATACTATCTACTTTATCTATAAACTATGCTAACCTACCTTGGCCAAGAGCCGTTTTAATGATTATTGTCACTTGTTGTTCTGTAAAATAAATGTTTTGAGGACATGACATACTTCAAGAGAAAACCTTAGATAATATAACATAATCTCAATAACAAAAAAAATGCATTTGCATGTTTTAAAGAAATAATAACAAGTTATAATTAATTGGAAACACATGCACAGTTACAAAAACAACAAGTTATTTCATGTTTAAAATATGAAACTTTCATAATAATGATTACTATCAAAATATCTATGCAAATAGATAGTTAGAAAAGTAAAGCATTTAAATAATAATGTAAGAGTCAAATTAGACAATTAAAATTATCCAAAGATGACATGAAACATCATATAACCAAATATTAAACATGGTGTGTATTCGAAAATATATAAGTGATCAATGCAACACAACAAAGTGTATTTACAAATCAAAACGATTGAAAAGTTGTAAAAAGACTCAATATCTATATAATTTTATCTAAAAAACTAAATCAAAATGATACCAGTTTCCAAGATGTTTTTCCAGAGTAGTATGCCAAAACAAACCTTTGTTAAAGTATTATAACTTCGAAAGATATTCCATATGTCTTGATTGTGTTCCTCTTTCGGGAGACGAGTTTGGTCTTATAAGAGTCATTGAAAGAATTAATGTAAACCTACATATGTAATTCGGGTCAATAGTACCCAAGTGTTAATATAATAAATGTTATTTTTAGTTTCTTGATAGACAAGTCGGCCCTATTAGGTTATAGGTCAAGTCAATTGAAGAATATAAATAGGGAGGTGCCCCCCTTCATTTGTATATATCTTACACTCAAGTATTGCGTTGGAGAGAGAGAGAGAGAGAGAGAGTATTGTGGAATATGAACAACTATTCTTGTTTCTTGGGTTTTACATTGTACTTAGTCGAATTCTATACTGAGGAAGTTTTGCGGGGTTTTCTCCCTTGTGGTTTCCCCGAGGAAAATATTTGTGTTCTCTTGTGTTGCTGCACTTGTCTTTCTTTCAATGATCCTTTTCTTATGGTTATAATGTAATGATGCTAAATGTTTTATATATTTTATAACTATTAAAAAATATAACATTGTATTAGAGCCACCTTGAAAGAAGTCTTTGTGCAGCTGAAAAACTGGTACAACTACAGTTACTGAAGATTAGAGTTTCATTCTTGAAAACCCTAGAAGACAAAAACTAGCCATGTTGGTACTTTCGCTATAACGAGATATTTGAGAAGGATAGAGAGTAGAAAATTTGTCAGCCGAATATAAAATCTTAATCTACCACGTGTAAAATTTTCAGCCTCATATTTTCTATAATATAGGATATATGATTCCTCCAACTAGGGAAAATCACTAAACAGGTGAACTAGGGAGAATCACTATATCTCGAGATAGGAAGATCCAAATGAAATTTTGCAAGATTTTTAAGATAGGGAACAGACTGTAGTTTCTTTGGTAAACATTTCATACCCTGAAGGTGAAACAGTGACATGTGGAAGTTTGTACAAGTTTGGTATTTGAACAATATCGAAGTAAGTCACCTTGAGAAACTTCACATAAGTACCACTTGGTGAATCAAATTCTTCTCTAAACTGTGGGTTTGGAAAGAAGATAAACCAGGATATCTCAGGACAAAGTTCTAGACCTTGAGGAGAAAAACATTCAGAGCTATATCATAAATAAGATCAATCAATTCTGTAGAAGAAACATGAGAACAACTAGGGATTCTTGTTCTAGGCACTTCCCTCCACCAATAATTTGAGGAAGGAGGACCATCAAAATCTCCCTAGGAGGTTGCATATTTATATGTAATAAGTTTCTCATCTTGTGTACTTTCAATTTTTGACCTAACACTGCTGTCAGAGAAAACTATGGCATCAGATATTTTGTAGTTTTGTCCACAGTTTTGGTAAAATAAGTATGCTGCTCAGCTCGCCTTGAGGAGGCACATCTTTATATCCAATCATATCTTAAAGATACATAAGTTGAAAAATTAGGGTTTCTCTGTCAAACCCTAGGTCCACCAGAAGCAATCTTCCAAAAAATCCTTGAAGCAAGCATCAAGTTGAAGCAATCTCACTGGTAAGTTCCATCCTCTCTATTTCCATTTGAGGTTCTCATTTTTTTATAAAGATGACAAACATTACCAAACTTGAGGAAAATATTGAAAGAGTCGAGAAATTATACGCATGGAATTATAAAGTGCTTATCATACTTGAAGAAGCATTCCATGAAGAACTATGTCAAAGAAGAAGCTGCAGATCCAGACGAAGATGAAGTTGAAGAAAAGAAAAAGAAGGTCGACCTAGTCAAAACAAATATAAGTATTTTCATCTCCATTGGATCTCACATGTATCATCCTTGAATACTCCCAAGGATATGCTCGGTGCAATGAAAAAAATGTACAAAGATGCCCTTGAGAACTCAACTCAAGGACGTGAAGGTGAAATGTCAGGAAAAATTTAATGATTACTTCACAAGAAGATCTCATCTCAAGGAGCAATGAGAAGCCATTGAAGACAATGCCAAAGAAGCAGAAGCGTAAATTACAATTTTGAATGGTCTTCCAAATCTAGTCAAGAGAGTTGTTCTAGTAGGAAGATCACATATGGAGGAATGCATGATTGATTGATGGAAAAATAATAAGAGATGACAATCAATCCCTAACAAATCATGCCAAGCTAAGAAAGAACAAGAAGGAATAACATTTTCGCCAAGAATAGAAGGACATCTCACAACTCAATAGTTCAGTTGTGATGAATGGAAGGATGATATGATCTAGAAGTACCAGTCAATAATACATAATGATGTTTGGATATGATTTCAATACATGAAGGTAAGTTTAATGAAGTCTTCCAAGTAGATCTACAAGATCAAGTATACCCCAGATCAAAGTATCAAAATATACGAAGAAAGGTTCATGGTTTCTATCAGAAAGAGAGAGTCAACAAGACATTGCACTAGAGGCTAGACACACCTATTCAGTAGTAGATATTACACTAGACAGTTGGTGTAATCAAAGTAGAAGAACATATCGAGCAACCTATATGGCTTGAGACTCTCTACAGAGAACCAACTATGCACAAAAGTATTGGTACAAGCTTAGTAGGCACCTGTGGGATATCACATATAGTTACATGAGGAGCTTGAGGATCAATTAAAGTGATGTAGATCCCAACCTTTAATACAAGTTTGAATATAGAATCCTATAAAGTATGAACATCTCATAGATGGGTGCAAGAGAAAAAATTGCAACAAAGTTTGAGATGAAGGATCTTGCTATCTAGTGACCTAGATAGCTGACATAGATGGATACAAAAAAAAAGAATAGTAGAAGAGGAAGCTACTTGTAACTTCAATGTCCTATTACAGATGCATAGGGAGGATGGTGCTCCACCTCAGCGAGAGTGACTACGGTAGATATCAAAGCTCGAGAATCTTGAAATGATTCTTGGGATTAGAGGTATGATGAAATCTAGAGGACATTTTACTTATCCAAGTAAAATATGCAGAGAAAATGGTGTGGTACGTAAATGGTACTGCAGAGATATGATGAATTTGTTTGAGTTGATAGTACTACAAATAGAAATATCACTCCAACATATTATAGAAAGCGAAGTGTTTCTCTCAATGCAACCATGGATGAATATATTGCAACTGAGAAGAAATCAAGTAAATATTCCTCAAAGTAATGAGGAATATGATCCAAAAGAATTATATCGATGAAGATGAATATTATATTCTTATCCATTTCATAATTGGATAAAAAGAGATGCACTGGTAGGACACACAGACACAGTCCTATGTAATATGTGGTGTAAGAATACTTGCTCATTATTTTCAATCATGATAAATTTAGGAACAAGTCCTCAGAATCAGACGACAAAGTTGATTACACACGCAGAGACTCTAGTAATTCAAGAAGAAAAAGATCAAGATAGAATCTACCAAACACTTAAAGATAAGTATTTGAACTATCATTTCCTATATATATAGTTGTTCAAGATGTGTACATAGATAGAGTTCTAGATTCAGGAAATGTATTATGCATATTAGAATATTTGTAGTTTACTACTAATATGCAGGTGATGGGTAAGTGGCTTATGTTGTTGTACAACATTCCATTGATACTTATGAAACCTCCTTGCTAAAATAATGTCTTGGAAAGATGGAAGGCATATAGAAAGTTATCGTATGTATACGGGATATAGATGATTTTTGCATTAGTGAAAATAGTTGCATGATTATGGGTGCATCCAGCGAGGTGGGTTACAATTTTGGCAAAAAAAAATGTACCTCGATTGAGATTTTCCTAAACCGTTGATTGAGGTCTTAACACCTTGAGCGAGGGTTTATAAAACGCTCGATCGAGGTCTTCTTAAATCCTCGATCGAGCTTTTCATAAACCCTCGAATGAGGGTTAAAAAAAATCTCGATCGAGGGTTTAAGAAGACCTCGATTGAGCATAATCTCTAATTGTTATAACTATAAATAGGAAACAAACCCATGATTTAATTCACTGCGTTTGTTGGATAGAAAAGGGTCATTTATATTCATTTGTAGATATGGGTCACAAAGTAATTGGAGTTTTAGATATGATTGATCAAATCTATAACTCCAATTACACCATGACTAATATCTACACATAAAATCTAGAGGAAGTGGAAGTAGTAATGCTTTTACTTGTTTCTTCTTCAAGGTATGTACTATTACCCAAAAGTATCATTCTTCTAGTCGAAATTATGTTTTATTAAATTTATTATCATATAATTCTATGTTTGATTTTAATTGAATTTGAAGACCTTGTTTCCACGAACAACACAAGATTTTAAAAACTTTGATTAAAGAAATTTTTGGGTGTCCATATTCGTGTGCACACGAATATGGGCACTCAAATATTTTTTTAGTTAAAGTTTTGAAAAGCTCGCTTAAGCTGCTAGCTCGATCGAGCTTTTATCTATCCGCACATAAACATTCATTCGAGGTATTTAAAAACATGTGTAAAAAATTGATCGATGGTTTTAAAGACCTTGATCGAACTCATAGCTTGATCTTGACATTCTATTTCCATATGAATCATGTAAAGTTTCATTTAATGAAGTCTTCCAATAGATGCTTGGACACCTTGTATTTTGAATCCCCATTTGAATTCATGTCATTGGACATTTTCAATTCTTGTTGAAATGAGAATTAGTATCATGTTTAGTTTCCATACTTTTTGTTTTTTTGGATCTCATAGTCGCCATAACACCTTTTATTTTATTTATTTTCCTCCACTCTTAGCATTATGAAACACCAAAACAATTAGTCACGTGTTATTGATGTAAATTCTAATGTCATTCAATAATTCACCAGAAAGGTTAACTACAAATGTGTGGCACAATAACAATTTTGAAGAGTAAACAATGGACATTGATATAACCCAAGAAAATGAGGTCATTTTTTTTTCATGCTCAAATTTTCATCTCTCTAAAGGTACTAAAAATACTTTGCTCCTTCGTATATAAATTTTAATTTTAAAAAACTACAATTATGTGATATGACTCTAAATTTAACACTAATTTTTATCTTAATCGTCCTATTCTATTCCGCCCTGGGCTCTGGGATTTAAATATCTATCCCGAATATCTATATTGTAGGTAGATTGTAGTCCTGAGAATCCAAGTCGAGTGGAAAAAACTCACCTAAGTTCAACTCATCAACTGAATTGCATGCATCATTGCTCTCCTTGGTTCAATGAAAAAATAATATTATGGCAATGATGCATGTAATTTAGTTGATGAGTTGAACTTAGGCTAGTTGTGTCCACTCAACCTGGATTCTCAGGACTACAATCTATTGAAGATATAGATCCTCGGGCCATATATTAAAACCCCAGAGCCTAGGGGGGAATAGAACATGACGATTAAGATAATAATTAGTGTTTTCAAAGTCATATCACATAATTGTAGTTTTTTAAAACTAAAAACTATATATGAAGGAGCAAAGTATTTTTTAGTATTTAAAACCTTTCACTACATTTCTGTAACTCTAATTCTGATCCTCAATTACCGCCCCCCCACTGCTGCTCCATTCCATCCCTATTTTGTGTTATGAAGAAGTAGTTTAATGAACATTACAAATATTTTAACAATCCATTTCTCAAACTCTTGGCCCCATGGCGGTCTGTACCAGGGACTTCTGGTTTTCAGGTAAAATGTCGAAAGGTTTATTGGTAGAATAAGCTGGCAATGTCATGACTTTTTTTGTTTGTTTAAATTTCTAAGAGATTTATTATTTGCAGAGTTGGTCGAGGAAAAGTTGTTGGAAAATTGTGCTGGACATAGTTGTATTTATGGAATGGGTAGAATTGGAAAGAAAACATGTAAGTATCTTTGTTGCCAATCTCTGCATTTTTCCTCTACATATTTAGTTGGAAGTCAATGAATGGAAACGAAGATGTGTGTTAGATTTTTTTCAATTAAAAAATATCATCTTAGGATCTTATCTGAGAGAATAACATGCATGACAATCAATCACAAGAGACAATAGACACAAATATTTTCCTCGGGGAAACCATAAAGGAGAAAACCCCACAACTTCCTCAGAGATAGAATAAGCACCAAAAGCAGCAGTAAAACCCAAAGACAATAAGATTATCTACGACAACTATTCTCTCTCTTATCCCAGCTCCGTCTCTCTCACTCATGTGCTACAACTGAGTGTGAGTGACTGTGTGATAAATAGAGAGGCTCAATCTATATTTATACTAGTTTTTGACTTGACAATAACTTACTAGGGCCAACTTCTCTAGGAGAGTCTAATAACCCTAGTGCCCCACAACTGCAGGGAATTTAACCCTTGAACAACTAGGAGGATTAACCTCTATGACTTTACATGACTTGTTTAGATTATTGATTCTCCCGATAAGGAAATCGCGGTATGACATGACTCAATTACATTACTGATACTTCCCAATAGGAACACCGAGGCACAATACATAAAATATACAAGTGAATACATTCTGAAGTTACAAGTACATCAACACTCCCTCTTAACTAGGAAGGTATTCTCTTGACACAATTCATCAGCACAAGTCTTCTTCTATGGATCAAGTCTGGATCATCATCAATGCTGGATCATCACTGCATCATCATCAAAACTGGATCATCACTGGATCATCATCATCACTGTTTCCGCTATCTCGATCAACTAGTGATATCTATCAATTCTACTCATTATAGGAAGTTCTACAGAGCCATCCCTTTTTCATGCAGGTTGTAGGCCTAGCCTCCAGATAGGTCTTCTTCAGCGCTTATATCTGACCCAGTCAGAAAGGTCTGCCCAACTATTGCAGCTGCAACTGTTCTCCCCAAATTTTTAAAATTTTGGTCCCCTCCTCATCATTTAAGGTTGCTTTGAATCGCTTGGATCCGTGAACTATTTTTTTTTTGTCATGCTTTAATTTTGAATGATTTTTGGAAGATTAACTCTCGTCCTAGTTTTCGGAAGTTGCATGTGTTTTGAAGTTGCTTTGGGTTTCAAATTTGAGTTTGGTTTTGCTAATTGTTCTTTGATGAGCCTCTATTTCGAAGGTGAAATGGATTTTGACCGCTGTTGAATTTTAAAGCGGTCCGAACACTTAATAATTTCTATTGATCGGGCATAATTTTTGTTTAATCGGAAGCCGTAGTCTTTTCCTCTTTCGCCATTGCGGCTCCTAAAGTAGCTAAGCACCCAAAGGACAAAGCGCGTCGACCGCCGATGCTTATCAGTCTTTTAGTTGCGCGTGTCCTTAACCTTTCCTTTTCCCCCATTGCGGTTGGGAAAGTCATTTAGCTTCCGATGTAAATATCTTCCGACTTCCGATTGAGAATTTTCCTGCTCGCGGGTCGTGTGTCCTTAACCTTTCCTTTTCCATCGTTGCGGTTGTGAATAGGTCTACCATGCCGAGGTTAGTGCTCTGAGCCGCCAATGAGTTTTCCATTTTCCGTCGTTGGTGATGTTTATCGAGCCTGTAGGTGAACGAGATAGTGGTATTGGCACTTGTGAAGGTCCTCATGGCCGTAATGCAGTACATGACCTTTCTTGTTGCTCAGCTGTGGTTTTTGATGTAATTTAACATTTTTTTTAGAATGTAATCCCAATGAATGATATACTCTAATTGATTACAGGTGGACTCAAGGGACTTGTTAGACTACCGCGGCGCGAAGGCATAGCTGGGCTGTTTTGGAAAAGATTGAATTAGAAGCAGGATCGCAATACGGGAAAACGAAGGAAAAGACAAAACGAATATAGACAAAGGCACAGACCCGAAAGATCTATTAGTTACTAATCAGATCATGAATGCGTACAAAAAATAAAATGGGAATATGAAACGTTTGGAGGGACCGAAAGGTCGGACATTTGGGGGGACAGCCCAAGCGGTCTGGTGTTTTAGTTTAAATATAGGAAAGTTAGAACTGAAAGGGGGATTTTTTCCCTGGCAAACTTGTAAACTTTTGCTTGTAAGAGGAACTATTTCGTTTTACAAACCGGAAAGTGAAAATTTTACCTGTTGGAGAAAATGCTATGTGGAATGGATCAATGCATTTAAATGAGAGATGTTGAATGGGAACTATTTCGTTTTCAACTGTGTCTCATTAGCTGTGAGAATGTTCTAACTTCTTGAACCTATGTTCTTGTCTGAATATTCTTCAATATCTTTATGATGTTCTTCCACTATGAGTAATGGGATGTTTTAATTGTTGATGAGCTATCTTGTCATGTATACTTTTACTCATGTTTATATGTTTGGTTATAAGAACAGCTATCTGTAATTTTCCATAACACATGAACAGTAGTGCATTGCTCATGAATTAATATCCATCTCTCTAGAGATAGTTTAGTTAATTTTATTTCATTGCTGCATATGTGATTTAGATGTTTGTGAGTCTAAGACGAGAGGTAAGAACCTGCGCATCACGTTGTGACTACTCCTTGCATATTTATCACCCTGCATTATTAATTAGGCATGTGCATCTCATACATTAAGTGAAAAATACAAAAATACATGGTGGACCAGGCCGCAACCGGTAAAACCTTTGTTTTTGTTACTTGACCTACGGTAGCCGTACGCAAACCGGATGGATTCCCTACACCAAATAGTCACGGGATAGTTGGGAACGTTGACTGGGGAGAATTCCTTGCTGTTGTTTCCTGTGAATTTCTAGGCCTCAATAGTTTCTGGCGCTAGAAGGAGGGCCGCCAGTGCATGGCTGGCCGAGGAAACCCGTTTTCCTGAGACTTTTCCACCGGTAATAGTTCTGAAAGCAGTGGACTTCATAATCCAATTTCGGAAGAAAAAAGTATAGAACATTTGTTTTCTGTTGATAATGAAGTTGTTAATAATCTGAGAAGACACACCAAGGCATACGTGAAGAAGATTGGAGGATTTCCAATCATCCCTGAATTGTCCAGAAGAGAATATAAAAGGAAATATCTTCCTATATTGGAAGATTCAGTGCTGGTTGGGGATTGGGAAGAGCTTGTAGAAACAACCTTACAGGAAGTTGTTTTGCCTTTGAATCAAGAAGGCCCAGATACTCCTCATAGTTCTCCTGCTCACACTCCTATTTTCTCTCCTCCTAACTCTCTACCTAGACTCATGGAAGGCGTCAACGCCAATCAACCACCCAACCCACCAAATCCACCACCTGCCTGGAAAGCCAGGTCACCTTTAAACCTAACACCTCCATTGCATGATTTACCTCAATCCTTTGAAAAGATGCTGCCCAAATTCGACCCAAGTGAGAAGATACTAGTAGATGACCACCTGCAAAGTTTTTATTTGGCAGTAGAAGGGTTAAGGGCTGGGGAGCATGAAGATGTAGTTTGCAGATTATTCCCGCACACCCTTAAAGGAGATGCAACATCATGGTATTTCAGTTTGCCTGCAAATTTTATCCCTGATTGGGATACCTTTGAAAGGATATTTAGAAGTAAGTATGCAACCCAGAATACTCATGCTGCTCTTATGAAAGGACTATGCGCCTTGAAGAAAGAGAGAAAGGAAAAGGTGAACAGTTTCACCCAAAGGTTTGCAGCATATCTCAAGAATTTCTCTGAAGCTGACAAACCTTCAGACAAAGTCCTAATTGAATATTATAACTTAGCTTTGGGGCCTGAGTTGACCATGTTTTCCAAGATAAAGGCCAAGCCTACTTTGGCGGAGACTTATGAGGAGGCAGAAAAGGTAGAGGCTGAAAGAGAAAGCATTTAAGATTATCCTGAATGTTCAGGAGAGAAAATAGAAGGAAGGAAAGCCTTGTTGTTTAATAAACCTAAAGAAGAGCCATCACCAGATTTTTTAAGTATGGAAAAAATGATGCAGAAGCTTTCTAACAGAATCATAGACTTGGAAAAAGAGAAGGAAACTCAAAAGTTCTACAAGCCCTATTACAAGAAAAGGGAGGATAACAATCAATCCCAACCTCCTCCTCACAATTCGGCATCTATGAATTTAACAGAGGTAGGAATGGACAATTTTTTCACTTTCCACCAACAACCCCACTCTGAAAAGAATTGTCCTCAATGGATAAACTCGATGACGCTGGTTATGAATCAGCTGTTGGATTCTAAATTAACAAAAGATGGAGATGAAGAAAGAAAAGAGAGTACCACTGCAATGAAGGAACAAGAAGAATAAACCATGGTTTTGTGGAATTCTGTTTTGTTATTTGATGCTAAAAAGGAAAAGAATCAGGGGTACAAGGACGTCATGGAAACCAATGTAATAACAAGGAGCCAAGGGTCGGTTAAAGAAGACAGTCTCATACTCCCAAAGATTAAGAGGCTTCAGAGAAATGTTAAGAAATTTCAAAACAGATCCTCAGCCAATAAAATTCCAGAATTCACTATTACCAGCCAAGATCCTAAGCAGAATGATACGTTGGCCAAGCCCAATGAAGATAAGATGAATGCTGATAAAACTCATCCCATTGAACAACAGAAGGATTATGACGTTGTGGAGGATTTAAAAAAGGTAAAGGCAAACGTTTCACTATTCTAAATGTGTAAAGTGTCGCAGAAAAAAGAAAGACTATTTAAAGCACTTGAAGCATCGGATGAGAGGCTACCCATTGACAATCGGCCTAAAGAGGAAGAAGAAATCGGAGAAACCAGCATTGGAGGTAAGTTTAAGAGCAAACATCCACCTTTCCTCCTCACGTTTGAAATTTTTAATCACAACATACATAATTGCCTAGTAGACTCAGGGGCGTCGGTCAATGTCATGCCAATATCAGTCTGTAAAAGGATAAATGGGCAGCCTAAGCCATCCACTTGGAGAGTTGTTCAGTTGGACAGGACGAATGTAAAAGTAGTTGGTGAGATGGAGGATGTCCTTGTCTGCCTGGCTTCAAATGATAAAGTGTGCCAAGTCATTAATATCGTGGTGGCCGATATACCAGACGCTTATGGTCTTGTTCTGAGCAAAGATTGGTCAGCGAAACTGAATGGATATTTTGCCTCTGATTGGTCACATCTGTGGTTGCCGTATAAAGGAAGTCCAAACCAAATTAAGATTTTGAGGGAGCCTCACATGAAATACAATGTTACTCGACTTGAGGAGAAGAATGAACCAGTGGATTCTGTGTTGGGAAATTATTTTATTGAGTTGGAACCAAGAAATTACCAAGTAGAAGAAGCCAACAACACATCAGACACTCGGCCTGATCTCCTTCGATTTTCACAGGATGATGAAATCGACTGTAAAATAGTAGACTTAGCAGTAGGAATAGATTCACATTCAGTAGTTAGTGATTTCTGGACTTTGTTTTTTGATGGCTCTAAGATGTTAGAAGGGTTAGGGGCCGGCTGTGTCCTTATCGACCCCCAGAAGAATAAACATTTTCTTTCATGTAGATTAGAGTTTGAATGTATGAATAATACAGCTGAGTATGAAGCGCTGGTGCAGGGCTTAAGGAAGGCAATCGAATTAAAGGTAAGTAATCTAAAAGTTTTTGGAGATTCTGAAATAATTGTAAAACAGATCCAAAATCAAATACATTATGTTTCTCCTCACTTAAAGGCTTACCAAAATGAGGTATGGGACCTACTTAAATGTTTTGATGCATTCAATATTATTTCAATTCCAAGACTTAAAATTGCAGTAGCCGACCTATTGGCCACATCAGCCGCTAGGCTGGTACCTACCAATAATTGATGCTCTATTGAATTGCTTTTCAGGCCCTCAGTACCTGATATGATCACCAACCTACGAGTGTTCGATGATGACTAGCAGATTATAGAATGTTTAACAAATGACAAGGTATTTAAAGGAGCAATTATAGATGATGAAGAACATCAGGCCGAGCTAAAGTATGATAATTTCATCCCTAAAGGAGTCAGAACGTTAGAAAGAATGTTCGATTTAAATGAAAAGTTCAGAAGACCAGCCAACATGAAGACTCACAGCTCATCTCTACAGTTCGAGCTGATAAATTTAGGGATTGAGACGAATCCTAAATTTGTGAATCTTGGAAAATGTTGTTCACCAGTAGAAAGAGATAAGTTCGTCAGTCTGTTCAAACAACATAAAGATGTTTTCACCTAGACATACGAAGGTTTGAAAACATATGACACCAGCATCATCAAGCATGTTGTCCCCATCAAAGCCAGTGTCAAGCCGTATTAGCAACCTTTAAGAAAAATGGATCCAAAATTGGAACCGCTGATTCAGAGTGAAGTGAAGAAATTATTGAATGCTAGAATCATTTTTAAGGTCAAACACTCTGAGTGGGTATCAAATCTGGTACCAATGAGAAAAAAATATGGAGAAATCAGACTATGCGTGGATTTCAGAAATTTAAACTGCGCTTTAGATAAAGATAACTATCTTGTGCCTCCCATGGAGCAATTGCTACAAATGGTCTCAGGTTCTGAACTGTTTTTGTTATTAGACGGTTTCTTTGGCTACAATCAAGTATTAGTAGCCGAAGAAGACAAATTGAAGACAACATTCAGGACCAAATGGGGAACCTTTGCCTACAGAAGGATGCCCTTTGGGATTATAAATGTTGGAGCAACGTTTCAGAGGGCTATGGACATAGCTTTCCACGGATTGATTGGCCGTATTGCTGTAGTGTACCTTGAAGATATTACAATATTCTTGAAGAGAAGAGAAGAGCACGCGTTTCACTTAAGGCAGATTTTTGAACGCTGTCGAAAATATGGCATCTCACTCAATCCCAAGAAGTGTGTGTTTGTTGTCGCAGAGGGAAAGTTGCTGGGTCATATAGTTTCAAAGAAATGAATCTCTATAGATCCAGAAAGAATTAAGGCCATTGAATAAATCCCCTTGCCCCATAATAAAAAGGGGATGCAATCATTTATGGGAACTATAAACTTCGTGCGAAGATTTGTGCCTGATTTCGCTCAGATTATCAAGCCACTGCAGTAGATGGTGAAGCAAAATGCACAATTCAAGTGGACTGAGATTGAGAAGAACACATTCAGCAAAATTAAAACTTCTGTTGCACATGCACCCTCCCTGAAAAGCCCAGATTTCGATAAAGACTTTATTCTGTATACCTTTGCATCCGATGATTCGCTAGCAGCTGTGCTTACGCAAAAGGAAGATGGGGGGGATGAATTCCCAATATCTTTCATGAGCACTGGTCTATAGGGGGCCGAATTAAATTACCCAGCCATTGATAAACAAGCTTATGCATTATTCAAAGCAGTGAAGCAATTCAGGCCTTATATTTTAAAAAATCGAACCAAGGTGATCGTCCCCTACCCAGCTGTAAGGTCCCTTCTTGTACAGAAGGAGTTAGGAGAAAGAAGGGGCAACTGGGTAACAGCTCTTCAAGAGTACGACCTTGAATTCAAGCCAACCTCTATAGTTAAAGGACAAGGGTTGTGCAAATTGATGATTGAAAATGGGAACAATGAAGAACATGCCTGGGAGGATGAGGCCGAATTACATTTAATGGATGTATGTCCTTTGTTTACAGCTCCCGAGTCTTGGTATAGAGACCTCGTGCATTACCTACAGACAGGTTTATTGCCAGAACATTGGAATTCTAAGCAAAGAAGAGCACTGCGTCTCAAATCAGCATCCTATAAAATTGTTGAAGGAATATTATTTAGAAAAAACTATGACGGAGTTCTCCTGAGATGCTTAGAGAAAGAAGATGCCAAGAAAGTAATGACAGATTTGCATGATGGGCCTGCTAGGGGACATTATTCAGGAGATACTACAGCCCAAAAAATCCTTTGATCCAGCTACTATTGGCCTACTCTTTTCAAAGATGCACACGCACGTGTCAGGAAGTGTGATATTTGCCAAAGGTGTAGTGGGAGACAACCTAAAGCAGCAGCACCCCTAAAGCCTGTGATGATCATGGAGCCATTCGAGCAATGGGGGTTGGATATTATTGGAGAAATAAAACTGAATTCCTCCCTACAACACAAGTACATTCTGACTGCGACCGATTATTTCACTCGCTGGGTCGAAGCAGTCCCACTGCGTAAAATAAATCAAGACGCGGTCATCAGCTTCCTGCAGGACCACATCATGACAAGGTTTGGAGTTCCAGTTTCATTAGTTTTTGATAATGCTACTTACTTTTCATCAATTAAGTTAACTACTTTTTCTTATGATAAGGGAATAAAATTGCATTATTCTGCTAATTACTATCCACAAGGAAATGGCCTGGCTGAATCTACTAACAAAAATCTGATTAGAATTTTAAAGAAGACTGTGATAGAAAACCAGAGGAGTTGGCACTCAGCGCTTCCAAACTCCCTTTGGGCCGATAGAGTCACCCCCAAGTCTGCGATAGGAGTATCATCGTATACCCTTTTGTATGGTAAAGAATCCATTCTTCCTCCCAATATCATGCTACCCTCCTCCATAATAGCTCAAGAGTCTAGAGGGTTGGAGAATGAAGTTTTGTAGATGAGGATATGTAATCTTCTGAAAGCAGAAGAGGCTAGATCTAAAGCCAAGGAGTGCTTTAAGCAACAACATGAAGTAATAAAGAGATGGTTCGACAAACATAAGGCTGGAACAAAAGAATTTGAAGTAGGAGATCTGGTTCTCAAGTGGGACCACCCCCATGATGAGAAAGGAAAGCATACTAAATTCCAGTAGTTATGGGTAGGCCCTTTTCAGATTGCAGCAAAGCTTGGCCCTTCTACTTATAAGTTGCAAGATCTACAAGGATGGGAAGAGAACTTACCAGTAAATGGTTTGGTTCTCAAGCCTTATTTTTCCTGAGTTTTGTTTGAGTTCTTCTGTCTTGTATATAAATAATCTGTTTTGGCCGTCTTTTTGAGTCTTTGAGTCATGAAGTTTAGTTTTGTTTTACTTTAGATTTTTTGTTTGATTTTAATAAAAAGAAGCAATCTTTGGTTGCATGGAGAGCATTAGAATTCTGGACCAACTAAAATCCTTGATTATAAGACTGTGTTATGGTTTTATCTGATAAAGTTTCTTCTAGTTCAGCAGTTTTCCTAAATGGATTTGAACTCATTGAAGTCTTGCTTAATCCCTGTAAAGTAACTCAAGATTAAAAGGTCTGGAATACTATTTCGAGGCTCCATCCATCTCACACTTAAAAATGTCCTAGGGGGTGACAGCAAAAAGACCCATGGAAAGGAAGCAGGGTAAACAATATATTATATATAAATGATCCCATGCCAAGAATTGAAAGCCAAAAGGCTATGAAGAGTCAAAACTCCTAAGAAAAAAATGTGGATCAAAACAAAGTACTAAATCATATGAGTATAAAATTACCAAAAGTTCTTCTCCGTCTGTGAGCTGAAAATTAAATACATATCTCACAGAAAAGGACACTATGGATAGAGGAGCCTGAATGAAAAATTCAGAAAGAAAGGCATGAGGAGGACTCAAAAGGACAAAAGTCCAAAAGCACAAAAAAAGTGCAAAGTGGCATGGGAATGATGAACAAATGAATATTTCTGTTTACCAGATGTTACAATCCTGTGGTGTCCAAGCTGGAAGCTACCCAAAGACAGAGTTAAAAAATGAAACTCATACTTCTAGCCTCGAAAGAGTTATCTTGACTTTGAAACCTTGGTTTCCATTTTCCTAAATTGGATTACTCTCAATGATTCAAAGTTCATGTATCTGCCATTTGGGAAATCCATACATCTAGAAGAATTCAACATGATGATTTTATTGTTAAACAGTCTGTTACTTAAGGAAGTAGTTGTCTAGAGATCTGGGTTCACTAGGTAATCGCCAGTTGTTGCAGCTGCAACTGTTCTCCCCAAATTTTTTAAATTTTGGTCCCCTCCTCATCATTTAAGGTTGCTTTGAATCGCTTGGATCCGTGAACTATTTTTTTTTTGTCATGCTTTAATTTTGAATGATTTTTGGAATATTAACTCTCGTCCTGGTTTTTGGAAGTTGCATGTGTTTTGAAGTTGCTTTGGGTTGCAAATTTGAGTTTGGTTTTGCTAATTGTTCTTTGATGGGTCGCTGTTTCAAAGGTGAAATGGATTTTGACTGTTGTTGAATTTTAAAGCGGTCCGAACACTTAATAATTTCTATTGATCGGGCGTCATTTTTGTTTAATCGGAAGCCGTTGCGGCTCCTAAAGCAGCTAAGTACCCGAAGTACAAAGCGCTTCGACCACCGATGCTTATCAGTCTTTCAGTCATGCGTGTCCTTAACCTTTCCTTTTCCATCGTTGCGGCTGGGAAAGTCATTTAGCTTTCGATGTAAATATCTTCTGACTTTCGATTGAGAGTTTTCCTGCCCGTGGGTCATGTGTCCTTAACCTTTCCTTTTTCTCCGTTGCGGCTGTGAATAGGTCTACCCTGCCGAGGTTAGCGCTCTGATCCGCCGATGAGTTTTCCATTTTCTGTCGTTGGTGATGTCTGTCGAGCCTGTAGGTGAACGAGATAGTGGTATTGGCACTTGTGAAGGTGCTCATGGCCATAATGCAGTACATGACCTTTCTTGTTGCTCAGCTGTGGTTTTTGATGTAATTTAACGTTTTGTTTTTAGAATGTAATCCCAATGAATGATATACTCTAATTGATTACAGGTGGACTCAAGGGACTTGTTAGACTACCGCGGCACGAAGGCATAGCTGGTCAGTTTTGGAAAAGATTGAATTAGAAGTAGGATCGCAAGACAGGAAAACGAAGGAAAAGACAAAACGAATAGAGACAAAGGCATCGGCCCGAAAGATCTATCAGTTACTAATCAGATCATGAATGCGTATAGAAAATAAAATGGGAATATGAAACGTTTGGAGGGACTGAAAGGTCGGACGTTTGGGGGGATAGCCCAAGTGGTCTGGTGTTTTAGTTTAAATATAGGAAAGTTAGAACTGAAAGGGGGCTTTTTTCCTAGGCAAACTTATAAACTTTTTCTTGTAAGAGGAACTATTTCGTTTTACAAACCAGAAAGTGAAAATTTTACCTGTTGGAGAAAGTGCTATGTGGAATGGATCAATGCGTTTAAATGAGATATGTTGAATGGGAACTATTTCATTTTCAACTGTGTCTCATTAGCTGTGAGAATGTTCTAACTTATTGAACCTATGTTCTTGTCTGAATATTCTTCAGTATCTTTATGATGTTCTTCCACTATGAGTAATGGGATGTTTTAATTGTTGATGAGCTATCTTGTCATGTATACTTTTACTCATGTTTATATGTTTGGTTATAAGAACAAATATCTGTAATTTGTCATAACACACGAACAGTAGTGCATTTCTCATGAATTAATATCCAGCTCTCTAGAGATAGTTTAGTTAATTTTATTTCATTGCTGCATATGTGATTTAGATGTTTGTGAGTCTAAGACGAGAGGTAATAATCTGCACATCACGTTGTGACTACTCCTTGCATCTTTATCACCCTGCATTATTAATTAGGCATGTGCATCTCATACATTAAGTCAAAAATACAAAAATACACAGTGGACCGGGCTACAACTGGTAAAATCTTTGTTTTTGTTACTTGACCTATGGTAGCCGGACCGCAAACCGGACGGATTCCCTACACCAAATAGTCACGGGCTAGTTGGGAACGTTGACTGGGGAGAATCCCTTGCTGTTGTTGCCTGCGAATTTCCAGGCCTCAACACCAACACTTACATCTGGCCATGGGAGGAACACATCCACCACCATGTTGGAAAGGCACACCCAACACTCACATCTGACCATGGCAGGAACACATCCACCACCATGTCAGAAAGGCCCAACACACATCTGACTATGGGAGGTGTTACAGTTGATTTTATCACACATGGTGGATCACACCTTTATGGCCTTCCCTATTCCTCTACAGACTCTTTAGACCCCATGGACCATTTTTGTTCCTTTGATGTTTCCAAGATCATCCCTAAAAACATGCATTATTTTCCATACATGACTTTTAAACCTATTCTCGCATATGTACACGGATATGACCCTAAAACCCGTGTACATCGGGATGTGTGCAAAAGGCCAAATAGTTTTGGAGTTTTGCTTGATGTGGATCCAAGTTACTTGTCTCTTGGCCTTCCATATGCCTTGAGATTGCTCGGATTCGACCTTCCATTACCTCATTGAAGCACTATATAAGGAACCCTTTGGATACATTGAAGGGGAAGAATTAAAGAGTAAGAAAACTATAGTCTATTGTTGCCGGAGCTTATACTTGAGTTTGCATCCCTTTGTCCCTTGGAGCACTTGTGTTCTCCCCAAGCTTGCATTTGTTTGTGAGCTTGATATCAAGAGCTAGAGGATTGAAGTGGTGGAGGCCCAGGTGGAGGACTCAGTTTCTCCGATTCGCAGACGTGCCAACAGAGGTTGTCACTATTGTAATCTCTGATTTATATTAATAGAAATATCTTTTTCTGTCCAATAATGTGTATTTAAATGAGTATTGAATCCATTGATGCTTTTAAATGCTTATATGTTATTGATTATATATGCTAGGGTAGGTCTAACACCATTATATAGCATGCTTGTCTTGTTTACTGAATGTTGAGAGAGAAAATTGCTAATACAAGCGAGAGGGGAAAAGCTCAACGGGGATCTACATCAACCATCCAAAATGAGGTATGTTTCGAGATATTTTACTGTTAGATATTTGGTTTCTCTTGCATATGGGAAGGGATTGATTTCTATGGTTACTCTGTCTGTTGTGGTACCCCAAGCCATAGGAAGTTTTCTTCGTAACAGAATTGGAGACCATGCTGGGGATGTTCCTTGTTTTTATTTGGGGTTTGGGGGCACAATGTGCTTGATATTCTTGACTTGCTCTTTGTTTCTCCTTGTTTCTGTGTTGCATTTTATAGGATGTTCATCCATTGACACTACCCTTTATTGGTTTGACCCTTGGCCTGCTTTTTACCACTGTCTTCTCTGTATACGCAGGATTTTGGCCAAAATTCATGTACATATGCATAGTTTTGGCCAAAAGTCGCATATACACACAAGGTTTTGGCCAAAATCCACGCATGCATGCAAATTTTTGGCCAAAAGTCGCGTATATACGCAGCTATTCTTTAAATGGTCATGTACATCCTCCTTTTTGGTGAGTTTGATGTTGTGGAAAGTTTTTGGGTGGGTTGTGAGTGTAGTTGGGTCTTCCTTGGGTCTGATGTTTCCTGATGGATGCTTCTTTTGTGACTAAAGACCGCTTTTTCATTGATTTTTCTTTGAAAGTAGTTTTACTCATTTGTCCTTTTTGTTTTTCCATTAGCGCATTACTCTTTTTTGTCTCGGTGTCTTGTTGGGCTTGTGTTTTATACTTGCTGCAGAGACTGAGAGTTTTAGATGACTTTTATTGCATTTTTCATTCTTTTATATTGAAAAATACAAGGAAGTTGCATTTTTTGCATATGGATTTGAGGAGGTACTTGCATTGGATTGCTTGGATGAGAGTTTTATTTAGGCTTTCATATAGGAAGGATTGCATTGGCATTCAGAAATGAATAGATATTTATGCATCTCATGTAGTGGCATACCCTATTTTTCATTTGACAAAGATTACACTTAGCATTGTTTGTTATGGTGTGCAATTTTATTTCACTGCCAAGTCTTCATATCATTAGTTGCATGGCCATTTCCCTTTGAGTAATTACAACCAATTAAAATCAATGCATAATAAAATGAATTACACTCTTTTCTTTTATAGGGTGCATCAACAAGATTAGGTTTTAGAGCCTTGGAATAGTTCATTGTGAGTTAATTCTCCAAGACTACTAAACAACAACAAGTAGGTGTCTGTCCAGGCGAGATAGTGAAATCCTTGGTATAATTAGTGTTTCTCAGGATGCTCCTCTTACACAGGAGTTAAGCACGAGGCAATGCACACGATTGTGATTGGGATGAGACCTGGTCACTTTCTGTGAGCATCAGAGATATTTCCAGGATTGTATTCGTATCTAGGGGCTCTTTTGAGAGTTTCAAGATTTGATACCCTGCCCATACGGTCAATCCCGCCTGCGACTATCCGCCTGAGCATTGATTATATTGAGGCGAACTTAGTTTCCTTACCTAGGTTATCGAGGGGGCACTTTGCAGAGGTTATTCTGCAGGTGTCCTGGCCAGGTAAGGGTTGGAAAACACATTCGCTATATGCGTTGAAGATGAGGGCCACTATAATTGGTTACGTAACTTCGCTTGTAGTGTATGGGAGTTTCGAGCCTCTCCTAGGTGAGACATACTTGCTGCATTCGGGAGCTCACATATCCTCCCCTTGGTTTGCTTGTATTTTGGCTATATATTTTCTTGGGAGTGTGCTCTTTGTGCGCTAATTGGCCTTTGGTATTGTGGTTACTTGAGTATATTTATGCTCTCTTGAGTTCGGGTCCTTTTATTTTCAGCATGCCTGGTATCCTATCACCTGTCCTTGGTCCTAGTACGGACCCTGGTGTCAGAATTGGGGGCATCACAGCCCCTTACCGTGCTCATAGATTTGGGAATGGTCATATTACATCCTCTACTCCATTTGTGGAAGATTTTTATTCCCTTCGCTTGGTATTTACATTAGTGGTCACCCTCATTGGGGTGGTAGTGGATATGTGAACGTTGGGTCTACACTTTACATTCCTTTTCACGGTCCATCTTCCACTGCACTGTTTCCTTTGAATTTATTTGTCATGATCATTCCTCCCTATTCCCTATAGTTTGGATTCTTTATTGACTATTTTGGGTTGTTTTGGACTAATATGGTTGTAATGTAGGGTCTAGTTTTTGTACACTCTCTTCGAGGTTTTGACGTGTTCATTTTTATCACAGGTATCATGTCTAAACTGGCATATAGGTTAGGATTTCACATCCACTTGCATTTTGCATGACCTTATGACTGTTTCATATTAACCTTAGGTACGAACCCATTCCATGGTATATCAGAACCTTCATGTTGTTGTTAGAAGTAGTAATATGTGAATGGTAGAGCTTTCCTAGACATGGGTGTCCTAGTTAGCTCCCCTTTGCATCTGGTACCCATGCTGTGAGTCCTCTCTTAGGTCCGGGATTCCTTTGTATAGTACCACCATGACTTTGCACAAGAGCCTCATACTCCTCTTGATATTTTTGATGGCATTTTCCCCAGGACTCTCTTATGTCAAGTTGTAATTGCATTATCATGAGTTTTGGTTGCCTTATTGAGCCTTATGTCAACTTCCCTGACTTTGATTATCAGCCATATAGCCCGAGCTTATGTCATGTCTAGCCAAGCAGAGCCATTTTACATATCCTTTGCATCTTGATTCCCCATTTTTACCGGGAGGAGACTTTCCCTCGAGTGTTGTTATCCTACACACGTGTCCTTGCATTGAGCATAGGTATATTTCATTGCTTGGAACTAGTTTGTTTTCCCCTTGACACTCATCTCCTCGTAGTCTGTAACTATAAAGCACTTTTATTCTTTTTCAAGCTTTTCAAAATATTTGAAAAATTCCAAAAAAATAAAAAAACCAAAAATCCAGATAGGAAAAGATGTTATCTTTGGCAGCAGTCGAGTCGTGTTGCCTTCAAACAGAGCACTGTATTTCACATCCATTTTTTGGGTTAATAGTTTTACCTTAGGAGCTGTATTCGTTTCTCTGAGTTTATCTCCACCGACTGGTTAAGCTTCCAGTCCCTATAGTGCCTCTATCGATGCCTCCTGTGTCGCAAAGATATCCCAGTTTTGTATATCGAGTCTATGCTACCTACATTTAGTCACCCTTCGCCTTTATGCTCTTGTTTGAAGGAAGTTGAAACCTGATTCGACCATTCCTCAGTTCTCTTGACTTTGCATGTCGGCCATTCCTGGTACTGATACTGGTTCATGCACATTATGATTGAGTCCTTCCACATTATACAGCTTTGATGAGTACCTTGTGTTGGATGATGGGGGATTCCTTAATGCCCTCCTTCCAGTAGATTTCATCCCATCGAATTCAGATCATTTATTCTGGGATATGAATCTAGAGTCATTTTGAGTGCCTTGAGACTTGCTGTCATTAGTGGCAGGTTCTCTCACCATCGACAATTTTGGGAATACATCAATGTCCCCTTATCGATGGATCCTTTCAAGTGTTTGACCTCAACACATTTATTCACACTTGTTAGTTTGCACTCTAGTACCTTGATTCCCATTTTCATTATTGGTGGGTGATCTCGCGTCTATTAACAGTAGACATCAATGACCAGTAATGAAATGATGGACTACTATGTTTGACCTCGACGCCTCTATTCACATAGTAGGACATGTACTCATAGTGGATTGTGTAGAATACCTTCTATATTGGTGGCATTTCATATATGTTACCTCCTTGATCGTGCCAGTGTTCATGAGATTTCAGCTCTTGTGACTTGATTCCAGTGTATGCCAGATATCTTCAACCATTATGGAGATCTTGATCCATTGTATATCTTCAGATTTCATGGAGATCATGATCCTTTATATATCTTCATCATGGAGATTCTGATCTATCTATATTGTACGTGGCGATGACCACACATGTCATATTTTGTATCATGCCTATTCATGGCCATTGTACTCTTATGTATCCGGGACTGCTATATGTACTTGCAGTTATGTGCAAAGTTTGATTATTGTATTATACTATTGTATGGCTAGTTCTTCCACCTGGTTTTTCATCACTCCACTTCTGGGATGGACTTATAATGTATTTTGTCCATTGTATCACCCCTCTGACCTCACACATTAGGGGGCATCTGTTACAACTGATTTTACCACACATGGTGGATCACACCTTTATGGCCTTCCCTGTACCTCTGCAGACTCTTCAGACCACATGGACCATTTTTGTAACTTTGATGTTTCCAAGATCATCCCTAAAAACATGCATTATTTTCCATACACAACTTTTAAACCTATTCTCACGTATGTACGCGGATATGACCCTAAAACCCGCATACATCAGGATGTGAGAAAAAGGACAAATAGTTTTGGATTTTTCCTTGATGTGGATCTGAGTCACTTGTCTCTTGGATTTCCATATGCCTTGAGATCACTCAGATTTGACCTTCCATTTCCCCATTGAATCACTATATAAGGAACCCTTTTGATACATTGAAGGGGAGGAATTGAAGAGAAATAAAACTATAGTCCATTGTTGCCGGAGCTTATACTTGAGTCTGCATCCCTTTTTCCCTTGGAGCACTTTGTGTTCTTCCCAATATTTCCTTTGTTTGTGAGCTTTCTCTTGAGAGATGGAGGATTGAAGTGGTGGAGGTTCAGGTGGAGGACTCAATTTCTTCGATTCGCAGACGTGCCGACAGAGGTTGTCACTATTGTAATCTCTGATTTATATTAATAGAAATATTTTTTCATGTCCAATAATGTGTATTTAAATGAGTATTGAATCCATGGATGCTTTTAAATTCTTATATGTTATTGATTATATATTCTAGAGTAGGTCTAACACCATTATATATCATGCTTGTCTTGTTTGTTGAATGTTGAGAGAGCAAATTGCTAATACAAGCGAGAGTGGAAAAGCTCAATGGGGATCTACATTAACCATCTAGAATGAGGTATGTTTTGAGATCCTTTAGTGTTAGATATTTGGTTTCTCTTGCATATGGGAAGGGATTGATTTATGCGGTTACTCTGTCTATTGTGGTACCCCAAGCTATATGAAGTTTTCTTCGTAATAATAGGCCCAGCCCACCACCATGTCAAAAAGGATCATCCATCACTTACATTTGACCCAGTCAGAAAGGCCCAACACTCACATCTAACCATGGGAGGCCCATCCTGCCACCATGTCAGAAAGGCTCAGCACTTATATTTGACCCAGTCAGAAAGGATTAGCACTTACATCTGACCATGGGAGGCCCAACCTACCACCATGTCAGAATGGATCCACACTTACATCTGACGATGGGAGGACCTACTTGCTACCATGTCAGAAAGGCTCCTGCACTTATATCTGACCATAAAAGGAACCAATCCTACCATGCTAGAAAGGCTCATGGACTCATCACCTCCCCTTGGAAGGAACCTCGATCTGGAGAACACCAAGCTTCTCCCTGAAGTACTCAAACTTCACTCTGGCCAGTGGCTTGGTCAACACATTAGCTATCTATTCATCCATCGCAATATACTAGAGCTTCACTGCTCCTATCTACACCATATCCCTGATATAGTGATATTTGATCTGAATATGCTTCGACTTGTCATGGAACGCTGGGTTCTCTGATAACTTCACGTAACTCTAGTTGTCGCAATATATACAAGTAGCATCCAACTAGAGATCAAATAAGTCAGATAGTAGCTTCCTCAGCCACATTGCCTCACAACTAGTTGAACAAGCTGTGACATACTCTTCTTCGGTTGTACTCAGTTCCACATAAGACTGCTTCTTGCTAAACCAAGAGATTACACCTGATCCCATACTAAAGTAGCACCCTGAAATGCTCTTCCCATCGATGGCATTGCCTGCCCAATCTGAATCAACAAAACCTTCTAGGTTAATCTTCTGAATCGCCTCATACTTGAGCCCATAATCAACTGTACCCTTTAGGTAGCTTAGAATATGCTTTGCAGCAATTAGGTGAACATGTCTCAGATATTTCAGGAACTGGCTCAATGTGTTCACAGCAAATTAAATATCTGGTCTCGTATTTTCCAGGTACATCAAGGACCCAATCATCTGACGATACATAGTAGCATCAACCGATTCTGATGAAGCATCACTCAATAACTTCAGTTTCGATGCCATAGGTGTGGTCATGGCCTTGCAGTACATCATCCCGAACCTCTTTAGGATCTCTATTGCATACTTCCCTTGTCCCAGAGAGATTCCATCTATACTCTGCCACACCTCCATGCCTAAAAAGTAGTGCATCATACCCAAGTCCTTCATTTCGAACTCAGCAACAAAATTCCTCTTTGTATAAGAAATCAACCCATCCACACTTGTTATAAACAGATCATCTACATATAGTAGGAGTATCAGTGGGTTCCCTTCTTCAACCTTGTAGTAAAGGTTGGAATCTGCTTTACTCTTAGCAAAGCCCATACTGGATAGGAAGCTGTCAATTCTTCCATACCACATCCTGGGTTCCTGTTTCAAACCGTACAAGGATTTCTTCAGTTTACACACATGAGTCTCCCTGTCATGTGTCTCAAACCGAGTGGCTGATCCACATACACTTCCTCTTCGACTACACCATTCAAGAAAGAAGTCTTGACATCCATCTGGTGTATCGTCCATTTCATTACTGTAGCTAGAGAAAGTACTAATATGATGGAAGTGTATTTGGCTACAGGTGCAAAAGTTTCTTTAGAATCTATTCCTTCTTTCTGGGAGAAGCCACGAGCCACGAATATTGCTTTATGTTTCTCTATGCTACCATCTGCAGCATGCTTGGTCTTGTAGATCCATTTGGAAGTCACAATAGACTTCCCGTCTTGTCTAGGGACAACATCTTGGACATCATTCTTCATGATCGACTGGTACTCCTCGATCATAGCATTCTTCCATTCTTTCTTCTCTGCCGCTTCTTCATAGTTGGAAGGTTCTTTATCAATGATGTCACATAATAGTGCTACATAACTGGAGCAGGATCTGGTTCTTTTCCTCTCTCTTTGCATTTCTTCTCGATCACCATATCTTTTTGCACCTTGGATAGCCTCTCATACCCATGCAGGTTTCCTCTTGTGAGTATTCTTCTCTTGGGGTGGATCTACAGGTTCCTGGGGCTCTTCTATTTCTCAATCTTCATCTTGATATGCATCATTCACAGTTGTGTCTTGAATTCTGGGTACTTCTGTTTCTTCAGATTCTTCAACTGGTCTCTTTCTGGATTTTTTTGTAAGCTGAATCTTTGTTGAATGTTACGTCTCTACTAATGTCGATATTCTTGAATCCTAGGAAGTATTTTTTGTAAGCTTTCGAGCTTTCACTATATCCCACAAATATACCCTTCTTTCCAGGAGGATATAACTTTGTCCTCTTTTCTTTTGGAATGTGTATGTACAAAGGACAACCAAATTTTTTGAGATGGCTGACCTCTGGTTTCTTTCCGGAAAATACTTTTTTAGGTGTCTTGTTCTCGAGTACTCTGTGTGGAGTACGGTTATGTACATACACCGCTGTCCTAGAAGCTTCTTCCCATAGATGCATGGGGAGATATTGATCATAAAGCATTGCCCTTGCAGCTTCCATGATCATTCTATTCTTCCTTTCTGCAACACCATTTAGTCGTGTATTATATGGAGTGGTTAACTCCCTCTTTATCCTTAAATCTCTGCATAACTCTTTGAATTCATTTGATGTCAATTCTCCACCATTGTCTGATCGAAAGGTTTTGAACTTGTTTTCTGTGTGGTTCTAGATTAAGACTTTGAATTCCTTGAACTTCCTGAATACTTCATCTTTGTTCTTCAAGAAGTATATCCATGTCTTCCTAAAAAAATCATCAATGAAAGAAACATAGCATACATACCCACTCAATGAACTTGATGACATCGGACCGCATACATTGGAGTGGATGATTTCCCAGATTCCTTTTGCCTTGCTCTTGCTACCTGGAAATGTTTTCTTTGTTTTCTTTCCTTTCGCACATCCTTTGCAAACACCTTCATGGTTTGTTTGTATTTCTGGAAGACCTTCAACAGCTTTTCTTGCAAGTGATAGTGCTCTGTAGTGCACATGTGTAAGCATTCTATGTCAAAGTTCACTTGGCTCTACTGAGTCATGGACCAAATCTTGTTCTGGTTGGCCCTTTAGTTTGTATAATCCTCCCTCTTACTCTCCAATCACAACTGCATCATCTATAGTCTTTCCCTTTGTCCACATAAGAACTTGGCCATGTACAAATGCAACCCTTATGCCTTTTGAATCCAATATATATATGGAGAGGAGATTCTTCTTTAGTCCTGGTACAAACAAGACATCCTTCATCATCTTAGACTTTCCAGAGTCTAGCTTATAGGAGGACTCATCACTACCTTTTATTGGATACTGGTAGTCATCCCCAAGTTTCACCTTGTGAGGTGACTCATGTTCAGACAGTTTCACAAAGGATTCTTTGAAATCCCATCATATGTTTGGAATCCCCACTTTCTATAATCCAATCATTGCTTCCATGTGTGATCGTTCTTGTGAGAGCAGAAATCAAAACATATTCTTCATCACTTGAAGAATCATCACTTTCTTGTTTGATTCTCTTTGTGGAAGGTTCATCATCCTCTGCAGCATGAGCATGATGTCTTCTCTTGTTTCCTTTCTTCTTGTGAGAGCTATTCTTATTATTGGGACAATCTCTTGCAAAGTGTCCTCTTTCATCACATGTAAAGCATCTGTATTTAGATATATCCTTGTTATATTTTCTAGAGTTAAAATGCTTACCTTTGGAATGATGATAGCCCCTTCTAATTTTATTGGAGTGTACTATGAGAGCTTGATATTCACTTCTCATCTTTTCTTCTTGGGCTACTATCCGAGCTTCTTCTTGTGAGCATTCCTCCCATAGTCTATTAAATGTGACTAGCTTTCTTCTAGCACAAATCCCTTGAATGAAGGAGTCCCGTGACCTAGGGAGACCATTCAAGGTGGTCATCACAATCTCTGCATTCTCCACTTATTCATCCACTGCTTCAAGTTGTTCTTTGATCTGGGAGACCCTTGTGAAGTATGACTGTATGGTCTCCACATTCTGGATTTTCATATTCTTCAACTGGTTCCTCAAAGTCATCTTCCGATTTATGGTCTTTCCTTCAAACATTTTGGTTAGGGCATCAAATATTGCTTTAGTCGTATTTAGGGAGGAAACCCGTGGTATGAGGTGATCCTTGATTGAATCAGCAATAATCCTCCTATCCATGACCAATTTCTTTTTGTGTAAGGCATTAGCCTCATCTCCCTCTGGAACTGGAACCTCTTCACTGATGTAAGAGTCCAACTCATTTTCTTCTAGAACTAGGGAGATCCTATACTTCCAAGCTCGGAAGTTATCAACTCCCTCAAGATTTTCATCAAGCTTGGCATGATAAGACATCTTAAATGAGAACCTCAAATGGAAATACAAAAGATTTATATCTTACCAATTTGAGAAGATGAAAACTAGATCTGGAGCTGATTTTCTGGTTCTAGGGAATATTAGGGTTTGACTTTCCTGGAGTTCTACCCAACCAAAAACTTTGATTTTTGTCTCTAAACTTCGATTTTGAGGAGGAGATCAATCCTAGCCTGGGTTTCACTCAAAAATACCTCTTCAGTGAAAATCCCTAATTTCCCGATTTAGTGGTAGGTCAAAAATTGAAAATGCTCAGAATCAGATTCTTCTTCGACAGAAAGATTCACCCTTCAATGTAGGTTCAACCTAGCCTCCTTTTGCTAATGGATTGTGGAGAGAGACCCAAAAAGTAAGAAGCCCTAGCTTCCGCAGCTGCACAGTGTCTTCTTCTCACTTTAGCTTTGATACCATGTTATATTTTTATCAATTAGACAGTATTATCTTAGGATCTTATCTGAGAGAATAACATGCACAACAATCAATCACAAGAGACAATAGACACAAATATTTTCCTCGGGAAAACCGTAAAGGAGAAAACCCCACAACTTCCTCAGAGATAGAATAAGCACCAATAGCAGTAGTAAAACCCAAGCACAGTAAGATGATATTCGACATATGTTCTCTTTCTTATCCCAGCTCCTTCTCTCTCACTCATGCAATACCACTGAGTGTGAGTGAATCTGTGATAAATAGAGAGGCTCACTCTCTATTTATACTAGTTTCCAACTTGACAATAACTTACCAAGGTTGACTTCTCTAGGAGAGTCTAATAACCCTAATGTCCCACAATTGTGGGGACTTTAACACTTGATCAACTAGGAGGGTTAACCTCTATAACTTTACATGACTTGTTTACATTATTGATTCTACCGATAGGAACATAGGGGTATGACATGACTCAATTACATTACTGATAATTCCCAATAGGAACATCAGGGTACAATACATAAAATATACAAGTGAATACATTCCGAAGTTACAAATACATCAACAATGTGTTTCCTTGAACCTATTGAGGGAAACTAGGATAACCTTCATCACCTCATCGAGTTGATTCTCTATGCTCAAACTTGTCATTAGTAGCTCAAAAGCAATGTTTAGATGAGGTCTTCCTTGATAAATAAAAGGATTTTTTTGAATCTGTATTTAGGTACAGGAAAACATTAGGTTCAAGCAATTGTATACACATTCAAATATATTGCTGATAGGAATCAAATGATGTTGAAATTCCTTACCTCCATTCTCTTAGTTGGGTCCTTGAAGCCCATTTCTAAAATGTCCTACATGGGCATAATCTTCTAGATAGGGATTATGGTAGTTAGTGTCCACAACATGTTGAGAACCAGGGGGCTAGTATTTACCTCAATTTTTTGTACTAAATATAAACGTGGTGAGCGTGCATATAAAACCTTGGTAGTCATGTACAAATATTTTTTTTTCCGAGTGTTTAACAGTAGCTCGATCGAGGGTTTATTAGACCCTCGATCCAGGGTTTAATAAACCCTCGATCGAGCTTCTGTTAAAACCTCGATCGAGGGATTTGAATACCTCGATCGAGATATAGAGGGCTTGAAAAATAGAGAATTATCCCTCTTATATGAAAATCATGTTTCTTTGTGTCTTCTACGGGTGTAAGCCCTGCCATTCATGGCACATAACTGAGCGGAGTTCATACCGATAGATTCATCACCGAATCCTCTATCCATTGAGGTATCATGCATGCGTTTTGGCATTCATATGGTCTTTTTTAATTAGTTTTAAATTAGTTCTGAAACTTACACTTAGAAAACCTGACAACAACTTCAAAGCGACTCAAAGAAAAATCCGCAAGGTTAAAAATACACATCCAAAAATTTCTTAAAAATGCACAGCCCACACATCGACACGTCCTCTTCAAAAGGGTATCTTTGGTTTGTCAATTTTTGAAAAAAGTGAAAAAAATATGTTATGGACACACACGTGTATAAAATGATGCTAAAATCAGATGTGGTCACTTTCAAAAAATAATAAATATTTGTATATTGCAAAATAAATTAACAAAAACATATGCAGACCGCAGTGCATTTTGTGTAGATCACGCTCATATATATATATATTTTAATTATTAATGTAAGATTGAATTATTGGGGTGGGATGCGAGCCACTTATTAACTTCTTCAAATCTTTAAGGTCACACAATTCATTAAATGTGAAATTTCACACATTAAATGACATCGAAATAATTAAAAAACATATCATTGCGAAGCTAACATAATTATTTTTTTACTACAAGTTGAAATTCACATGGAATATATGCATTTCGAGGGCTTCTATCTAGCACATGAGTAAAAAATCAGGTTTTCATCGCCAAATTTGG
>LPNX010322768.1:414466-532095 GCA_001517045.1 Pseudotsuga menziesii
TTGACTTGTAGGAAGGTTTGTATGCAATCACCTAAAAGAGAATAAATGATGAAGCTGCAGATGTACAAGAGAAGAATGATGCAGTTACAGATGAAAAAGGAAGAATGATGCAAGTTGTAAATGCATGATGCATTTGCATATGTACAAGAAGAGAATGTTAAAAGCTGCAGAAGGGAGATGTAAAGCTCAAGCATGTTCCTATAGAGGAACAAGTGATATATGTGTTAACTAAGCCTTTGGCTTGTGTAAAGTTTGAATACTTTCGACACAAGCTTGGTGTAGTCCAAAAGGACCTCTCTCGAAAGAGGGAGCAACAATAGATGGAAGATGGATGTAGTGGTGAGTAGCTCATTCTAGAGGAGGGTAAGTTTGGCTAGGCTTTTTTGTCCCGAAAGGGTTACTAAGTCAGATGATGCTTGTTAATCCTAGGGGGATTAGTATGTATGGCTAGGCTTGTTTGGCCCAAAAGGGTTAGTAAGCTAGACAAGGCTTGTTTGGTCCCCAAGAATATCCATATGTCTAACTAGTCTTGTTGGCTCGAAAGGGTTAGTAAGTTAGAAAAAATGCCTAGATGGATCTACCGGAGAACTCACCGTGATGCTGCTCTGAGATAGTTAAAGGGAAATAAATGGTTAGTATGTCTAGCTAGGCTTGGTTGGCCTAAAAGGGTTAGTAATCTAGACATAACTTGTTTGGTCTCCAAGGAGATCAATATATCTGACGAGGCTTGTCGGCCCAAAATGGTTAGTAAGTCAAACAAGATGTTACTACAAGTGGTTTCAATATTGTTATACTGATGATTGCTGAGATGTTTACTTCATTTGCTGAGATGTGTGCTTCAGTATTTCTATACCGATGATTGTTGATTGTTGAGATGATTGCTGAGATAGTTTTAGTATTCCTATATTGATATAGCAAGATCAATATTTTCATATTGATGTTGTTGAGATAATTGTTGAGATAGTTTCATTATTCCCATACTGATATGACAGATTCAGTACTTTCATATTGATATTGATCTGGAAAGTTTAGTATTTTCATACTGATATTGATGTGGAAATCTCAGTATTTTCATATTGATGTTGATGTGGCAAGTTCAATATTTCATACTGATGTTGATGTGGTATCGTCAGTATCTCTATACTGACGTTTATAAGATATTTTTAGTATTTCTATACCGATGATTGTGACATAATTTCAGTATTTATATACTGATATTGATGATGATGTTGCTTCAACATTTGTATGTTGATGTTGATGATGTGGTTATGGTCCCAACACCTTGTGTTGATGATGTTGGTATGGTTGTTGTTAAGGAGAAAACTTCCTATGGCTTGGGGTGTACCAAAACAGACAGAGTAACCACATAAATCAATCCCTTCCCGATATGCAAGAGAAATAAAACATCTAACACTAAGGATCTCAAAACATACCTTATTCCTGATGGTTGATGTAGATCCCCGTTGAGCTTTTCCAATCCCGCTTGTGTTAACAATTTGCTCTCTCAACAATAGAAAACAAGACAAACATGCTATATAAAGGTGTTAGACCTACTATAGCATATATGATCAATAGTGTATAAGCAATTAAAAGCATCCATGGATTCAATATTCATTTAAATGGACATCATTGGACATGAAAAGATATTTCTATTAATATAAATCAGAGATTACATGAATGACAACCTCTGTCGACATGTCTACGAACCGGAGAAACTGAGTCCTCCACCTGGGCCTCCACCACCTCAATCCTCCATCTCTCCATAGAAAGCTCATAAGAAAAGGAAATCTTGGCAAGAACACCAAGTGCTCCAAGGGACAAAGGGATGCAGACTCAAGTATAAGCAAGCTACGACAACAATGGACTATAGTTTTCTTGCTCTTCAATTCTCCCCCTTCAATGTATCCAAAGGGTTCCTTATATAGTTGTTCAATGGGGTAATGGAAGGTCAAATATGAGCGATCTTGAGGCATATGGAAGGCTAGGAGACAAGTGACTTAGATCCACATCAAGGAAAACTCCAAAAATATTTGGCCTTTTGCACACATCCCGATGTACGTGGTTTTAAGGGTTATATCCACGTGTATACACGAGAAAGTGTTAAAAAGTCGCATATAACAAATAATGAGTGTTTTTAGGGATGATCTTGGAAACATCAAAGGTACAAAAATGGTCCATGGGGTCCAAAGAGTCTATAGAGGGACAGGGAAGGCTATACATGTGTGATCTACCATGTGTGGTAAAATCAGTTGTAACAGATGCCCCCTAATGTGTGAGGCCAGAGGGGTGATACGATGGCTGAAATACATTATAAGTACATCCCAAAAGTGGAGTGATGAAGAACCAGGTGGAAGAACCATCTATCCAACAATATAGTACAAATATCTCTGCATATGACTGCAAATACATATAGCAGTCTCTGATACATATGAGTACAATGGCCATGAATAGGCATAAGATATGACATGTGTGGTCATCGCCACGTACAATATAGATAGATCAGAATCTCCATGATGAAGATATACAAAGGACTAAGATCTCCATGAAAACTGAAGATATACAATGGATCAAGATCTCCATAATGGCTGAAGATATCTGACATACACTGGAATCAAGTCACGAGAGCTGAAATCTCATGAACACTGGCACGATCAAGGATGTAACATATATGAAATGCTACCAATATGGAAAGTCTTCTACACAAACCGCTACGAGTACATGTCCTACTATGTGAATAAAGGTGTCGAGGTTGAACATAGTAGTCCATCGTCTCATTACCAGTCATTGATGTATATCGTTAACAAACGCTAGATCACCCACCGATAATGAAAATGGGAATCAAGGTACTAGAGTGCAATCTAACAAGTGCGGATAAATGTGTTGAGGTCAAACACTTGAAAGAATCCATCGATCAGGGGACATTGATGTATTCCCAAAATTGTTGATGGTGAGAGAACCTACGACTGATGACTGTAAGTCTCAAGGCACTCAAATGACTCTAGAATTCTATCCCAGAATAAATGATCTGAAGTCAATGGGATGGAAGCCAATGGAAGGAGGGCATTAAGGCATCCCCCATCATCCAACATGAGGCACTCAACAAAGCTGTATAATGTGGAAGGACTTGATCATAATGTGCACGAACTAGGACAAGTACCGGGAATGGCCGACATGCAAAGTCAAGAAAACTAAGGAATGGCTGACTCAGGCATTAAATTCCTTCGAACAAGAGCATAAAGGTGAATGGTGACTGAATCTAGATAACATAGACTCAATATACAAAACTGGGACATCTCTGCGACATAGGATGCATTGACAGAGGCTCCATAGGGATTGGAAGCTTAACCAGTTGGTGGAGATAAACTCAGAGAAACGAGTACAACTCCTAAAGTCAAACTATTAACCCAACCAACGAATGTGATATACAGTGCTCTGCTTGAAGGCGACACGATTCAGCTGCTTCCAAATATAACATCTTTTCCTGTCTAGCTTTTTATTTTTTTTATTTTTTTGGACTTTTTCAGATATTTTGAAAAGCTTAAAAAAGAATAAAAGTGGTTTATATTTACAAATGTAGGATACGAGTGTCAAGGGGCAAACAAACTAGTTCCAAGCAGTGGAACATACCTATGCTCAATGCAAGGAAACATGTGTAGGATAACGACACTCGGGGGAAAGTCCCCTCCTGGTAAAAAATGGGGAATCAAGCTGCAAAAAGATATATAAAAAGGCTCTGCTTGGCTAGACAAGAGACAAGCTTAGGCTATATGGATGAAAATCAAAGTCAGGGAAGCTGGCATAAGGTTCAATAAGGCAAGCAAAATTCATGATAATGCAATTACAACTTGACATAAGGGAGTTCAGGGGAAAAGGCTAGCAAAAAGATCAAGAGGAGTATGAAGCTCTTGTGCAAAGTCATGGAGATACTATACAAAGGACTCCCACACCCTAAAGGAAAAATGTCGGCATGGGCACCAAATGAAAAATAGGAGCTAACTAAAGTACCCATGTATGTTCAAGCTCTACCATTCACATCATGTCACTTCTAAAAGCAACAAGAAGGTTCTGTGACAAGATAGAATGGGTTCGTACCTAAGGTTAGAATGACATACTCATAAGGTCATGCAAAGTGTAAATGGATGTGAAACCTAACCTATATGCTAGTTTAGACATAATACCTAAAATAGGCATGAATGGGTCAAAACCACGGTCAAACCGCACTCAAAACGGACTCCTACATCATCAAATTAGTTCAAACAGTCTAAAATGGCCAGAAATGGCAAAAAACTATAGAAAGTGGGTAAAAAATGTCTATAAATAGTAAAAAATTTGAAAATTCCATACCATTTGAAATTTTTACCCATTTGAGCTCAAAAATTTTGACACGAATTCCGGGAGTATCATCCAACGAAATCCGGTCCCGTTTGATCCAGGTAACTTCTCATGTCCTTCCCTTCCCATTTCATGTAATTTTTTTAAGTTTTCATGGTCCAATCAATTTTTTAGGCCATCCAAAGTTGTGCATTTCAGCCCACATAGAATTCAGGGTTTTTTCCACATATAGGGCTTGCCATACGCAGACAAAATACCCAAACCCGTGTACATACGCGGTTGTTTTGAAAATAGCCATGTATGAAGCCACAAATAAGGTTTTAAAAGGTAAATGCTAATCAAAACTTTGGTTTTTTGTGCAGGATGGTGTTAGAGTGGACGGAAAGAGAACATGGAGATGTGGAGGAGGCCGTGCAAGGTGATCTTATGGCCCAACAAGCATTACGGGTGTGTGGTTTGTATAAGTTTTGGTGTCTTGGCAGCCTGAGGGCCAAAGCAAGAATACTCCAGTGGCTAGTGGATTACTAGGATCCAGACTCTGAGACTTTTCATATTGACGGGATGTCGCTTAACATTGAAGTTGAGGACATATACTTTATCACTGGTTTATCCCGACGAAGAGAGGTGGTAAATCTCCAATCTCATGGGCCAAGAGGTGGATTGACTATTGATGAGTACATAGCTGTGTACTGCTTTCCAGACATGAAAAAGGTTGGGAGTCAAATCCTAAAAAACTCTATCTAGGTTCTGGGACTGAAGGCTATACTATTAGCATTAGGCAGGATAGCCGGATTATCTTCACTCCACTAGGCCTCTCGGCCACTGATGTTCTATGCGGTGGAGTGTATGAGACCCATAGTGTATGACTGGAGCACGACGTTGTTGAGCAACATGAAACAACAGCTCAGTGACTACAAAAATGGGAAGGGTGAGTAACTTCGATTTCAGAAGCACACTGAGCACACTCTTCTTTGAGTGGGTACCAGGGCTAAGCCCTAGAGTGGAAATTCCTCCACAAGAAGTTCAAGATCCAGCCCAACGACGTTGGGAAAATTTTATGCGCACACTGGGCGGAGGTAGGGTGGCTAACCCCTACCCAGCAAAATTATTTCCATGGTGGCCGAGGTAGATCATCACCATAGATTACTACCCTTATGTAGGGATAGACTTCCGTGGAGTTCTAGACATGCCCCTACCACCAGGAGTGGCATATGGAGACATAGGTAACGAATCCCAAACCCACTATTTAAGTTTTTTGAATTATTAATTTTTTTTTGTGTTTTTTTATATATTGACTCAAAAGACATGTTTTGGTGTGACAACACATAGTGACAATCTGTCATGTGTATGCAGATGTTGGACCACGATGATTGGATGGTTTCCCTTGTCATCGACGGAGGGGAAGAAAAGATGATATCATGGGCGCAGATGCGGAGTGGACGCTCCAAAGCATTCACACGAACTTTGTAGGCTTGATGCATAGGGTACCCATGGTGCAAGTCGAGGACTTGCCTGAGGCTATGCAGGGCCAGGTGGTTGGTGTACCATGAGCATGAGTTCGATTATTCCGACGGCTAGCTAGAGCCATAGTGTGCTACCATGATCAGAACCCCCCTCCTCCTCAGGCTTGGATACACGAGATTATTCCTTTTTGTACGATCGTGTATTATGTTTTGGTGGCTCGGAAGCCCCAATTTTGTATTACGATGTCACTTTTTGGATATTAATGAATTTTTTTTTATGATGATCGATTTTATTTATTTACATGTGTGCAAAAATGTATGTTTGTGACATGCTTATGGTCTATCAAACAAATGCCAATCTACCTCTTTTTTGTGCACTTTTGTTGCAATTTACCATGTTCATAGCTATGTCCATTATGCATTTTCCCACGACAATTTCCCGGTTTCCCATGACAATTTACTCACTTTCCCGTCTTTGGGTCTGAACCCATTCTTTACCTCCTTTATGGTTGATGAAAAAGAGTGCTCAATCCTTTAGGAGAACTCAAAGTCATCATAGTTAGCATATGAGTTAGCAACTTGATTAAAAATTCTTGAAACATGAATGTATGTTATATTCTCAAATTGTCGTTCTAGCAATCTCACACGTAAGGATATTCATAATAATATTGGATCTCTAATACGATAGGAGCCATTAAGCTATGAAACCACTAACTGCGAATCAAGACGTACCTCAAGAGAGAGAACACCATGTGATATGGCGTCACGCAATAACTCAATAATGACACGATATTCAGCAACATTGTTTGAAGAAGGCTGTAAACATACGCCTCCTGAAGACAATACTTGACCTGTAGGAGTATAAATTACCCAAGCAGCCGAATCTGAGTTTTGAGTGTGATGGCTAGCACCATTGGCGAATCCTATGTAAACGAAAGAATCCATCGACATCTTCCATAAGAAATAAAATCTAATCAATAAACCTGATCACCATAAGAAAACCTAACTATGCAATTCAAAAACTATACAATAATACACAACAATTAGCCCCAGCTGAAGATCATGCATAGTATTTTTTAAGATAGAGCCCATTTCTTGTTAGGGTTAACAGGGTACTCCCAAAGGACCGAACACCAAGAGCAACCACTTTACACAAATGAATCACAGATCAATACACCAATGTTTGTCACATGGTTAAAACCCTCGAGAGGGAAACAGTCCACGTCCCTAGCCAAATAGCTACTTGGAGCAATTTATTATGCAAAAGAAAGAAAGTTACATGAGTTCTCATAATCGATCAACTAGCCAAGGACCCTCTATGCTCTTTAAATAGAGATCATAGACCGATCTGGTGTTAAGCCACGGATCAATGGTAGGTATGATCTAAGAGAAGTTGAACCGTCGGATCACTCTCTATCTAGAACATATCGTGACTGTTGGATTAGAATATTTACAAATGCATACTAATGCATACTAAAGAAACACACTTTTACCTAGTGGATATATTACACAAGTTGATCTTAACTAACTCCTAAGTGTCTAAATATCCTAACATCCCCCCTTAAGAACAAGTTGGGATAGGATTGAAGGATTTACAAAAGTGACACTATTAGGAGAAGGAAGGAGGCATTAGAGCCTATCCCCCCTTAAGGACACATTCCTGAACTCCTAACATAGACTGATGTTTAGAAAACTTCGCTTCTGTAAGAGACTTGGTGAAGATGTCTGCAACTTGATCATCTGTAGGGAAATACAGAACTTCAATAACACTATCATGAACAAGATTTCTGATGAAGTGCATGTGTATCTCAATGTGTTTGCTGTGCTGATGTACAACTGGATCTTTGGCAAGATTGATGGCACTTTTATTATCGCACCAAAGTGAAGTAGGCTGCTGCTGCTCAAATCCAAACTCTGAAAGGATCTGTCGAATCCATAAAGCTTCCTGACTGGCATTAACTATGGCTCGATATTCTACTTCTGCTGAAGAAAGAGCAAGTTCTTGTTGTTTCTTACAAGCCCAAGTGATAGGTCCAGATCCCAGACTAAAAACACAACCTGCAGTAGAATTTCAATCATCAGGATCGCCGGCCCAATATGAATCAGTGAAACCAACCAACAAAGGTTTCCCCCTTGTACTGTAATGAATCCCAAACTGAATTGTACCTCGAATATATCAAAGTATTCTTTTTGTGCTTTCCAAGGACTTTCATGTGGAGTTTTCATATAAAGGGTAACACGACCAACGACAAAGGAAAGGTCAGGACGGGAATGAGTCAAGTATAAAATACTACCAACAAGCTGACGATACTGTTGGGCCTAGAAACGGCCTCTTTTGACCACCCTTAATTACCTCTTCTTGATCTATCCTACCCCATTGAGCATGCCAATTGACTGTTTTACCCCCACTTTACTCTTCAAACCACCAAGGTATGATTGGTCATTGTTTTATTTTATTAATACTTATGATTGTGATAATTAAGGATTCGTACCTCTCAATGCGCTAACATATTATGGTTTATAAAGGTATTTTGAGGTATGTGGATTGCAGGAAGATTGGGCTGAACAAGATACGAAAAGGATGGGAATTCACCGCTCAAGCTAATCCCCATCCATCTTATCATCACCCAAGGAATGTGGTTCCAGTGCAATATCCCAGACAAAGCTGTGTCAAGGTAGCTGTAACATAATGTGTCAGACATGGAGGTCAACAGTACATTGCTGCTTGTGTGTGGGGTGATTAACAGTTTTCCTATGTTTCCTATTTTTCATCCTGCCACATTTGTAACAGCTGTTGTCATTTAGGGCGCCTGAAGATCAGAGATATTCATGGCTGCCCCATAATAGGATAGGATGTTATGATCTACATGGTATAAATATGGAGGACTATTTCGAGCCAGGGGTTGCTGAACATATAATCAATTCATTGTATTAGCTGTGAGGAGGAGTTGTGTAATCATTCTGTCTTTTAATACAAGGAGTTACTTCTGATCTAAAGGTTTTTACGTGTGTTCAGCCAACATCTCTGTGTGAAGGCTGGGCCTGCCTTCCACAGGGATTGCTGAGTTAAATTAGGACCTTTGAATTCCTTCGTCGTGTGATGTTATGTTAATTTTATTTCCTCATAAGAAGCTGTAACAAGTGTGGATTTACAGTGTGTTGTGATTGCATTCCTTGGAGATCTGTAGTGGCATAGTGTGACAGTCGACTAAGTAGGTAACTATTTTTTTATGCAACTCATGTGGTAACTATAATAGCTCTGTTCATCCTTAGATCTTTTAGTTGTTGTTTCCATGAATCTTTGCAGCTTGTCTTTGATTGTTATGATTATCTAATTTCATTCCTGCACTTTAGATTCCTAGAATAGCCGAACTCAATCTCTGTGTTTTGAATTCTTAGATCAATATTTAATTTATGTTTTGGGTTCTTAGGAAAATCGCATTGGATAGGTGAGTTAATCCTTAAGTGATGTGAACAAGATTTCTTTTCATTTACAATTGTAATTTAGATATGACTTTTACCTTTTCATTCTTAGATCAAAGCATAGCAGAAGGTAATTGTGATTGCATTGCTTAGAAGATAACTGGATTAAGTAGATTCTTGGGATGAGCATAGCCAAACAGATGATAGTATTGTTCAATTACAGTGATTTTGTGTTTAAGCATATACTATGCATGTTATCCTTGAAATACAAAAATTTCTTGGGTTGACAATAAATATTGTACACTCTGTATGTTAGTTGTAATTAACTTGCATATGGGTGCTTGACATTTTGGCGCCGTTGCTGAGTAAGGATAAAGATTAAACACCATCATTAGTTGCATCCTGTAATTGTTTCTATTCAGCCTTTTCCATTTCTCGTTGTAATGATTTGGGTTGCATGAATACAAGAAGGGTAAAGCATGATCATCTTTCGACTCCCAAAACCCCACAAAATACTAACAGTGTAGGTAGTTTGGGTCGTGGTCGAGGTCCACAATTGGGTAGAAGGACATTCATTGAAGATCTTGTTGACAGGACTGATTCATCCACTAGGGCTTACCATCAAGAAACTCCTATTATAAGAAGCCCTACCGATCCCAGGGCGCCAGCGTCAGGGTCCACAGTGGAGAACACACGAGCAGCCGTGACTTCCTCAAACATCCCTACAGGAGAGGACAAAGCTGATACAACCGGACCTGCTGGTAGAAGCCTGATCTACCACATTTACGGGAAGGTTGTAACTGAAGAAGAGTGGACACAGTTCCACCAAAATATTACTGATCAGTGGAGGAATGAGGAAAATAACGAGGAGAAGAACGAAGAAAAGAACAAGGAGAGGGACGAAGGAACAAACGAAGAAGAGAAAAAAAAAGAAGGGATGAGTAACAGACATGAATCTGATGAGGAAGAGGTAATGGGGGAAAACTATCATCATGAAAATCATTCCCTTCCTGAAGGAACAGTGGCTACACTTCAATTCCCCATCCAGCAGCCAGAAGGGACAACCCCTATGAAAAATATATCACCATTGGTGTTGCCTCGCTTCCATGGAAAAGCGGCAGAGGACCTAGATGAATTTCTTTTCGAATTTGATATCCTCTGTCACAGCTACGACTACGTCACTGATGCACAAAAGCTAAATCTCTTCCCTGCCACTTTGAAGGACAATGCATTACACTGGTTCATGAGCCTAGGAGGAGGAACTGTCACTAATTGGGATAGGATGAAATAGGTGTTGCTGGAGAAATATCAGGAATATTGCAACACCAAGGAAAAAAGAGAAGAATTGTTCAAAATGGTACAGAAGGAGGACGAGAGTCTCGAATATTTTGTAGAAAGACTTTTATACAACGTGCAAAGAGATGGACAGACAAACATGGGGTTAGATGTGCTCAAGATAATCCTGCTTCACGGGATTAGGGATGATTGTCTAGATATGTTAAACCTGTTACGAAAGGGGGATATCTCCAAGGAATATTTCGGAAAGATTGTGGAATTATGTAAAAGGTAGTCTAGGGGATCTTCCAGAAACAACAAGCGGGACAAACGGGATAAGCTAGAACGTGATGTCTTCGATAAAACTCAGAAGTCATCTAATGGAGGAGCCACCCGTGCAGAGATAGGCAATCTCCTTGAAAATTTTAAAATGGAAATGATGAGCTCTATCTCCTCAGAAATCGACGTCCTGAAGGAAAAACAAAAATAGGCAGTAGAGGACCTCACACTAGGTGTGTTCTGCCCTCGATGTAGAAAGAACCATCCTCTAAGGGAGTGCCCGCTTGACAAAGTAGAGGTGTGTCAGTTGTGCGAGCTGAACCATGACATGAAAGAATGTCCCTCGCTTCCCCAAGTGAAGGTTGTTCTGCAGGCATCAACTCTAGAGGTGGAGTCGGCCTACTTCATTGCACAGAAGAAACCTCGGCAGCCTTGAAACCAAGGTATGACCTCAGACGCGTTTCCATTTTTGAATAATATGAGCAATTGGAATAATATGCAACATGTGAATACACAATTCCCTTCAAATTATGCTCAGTGGAACCCTTCCCAACCTACAATACAAACTTATAACTCATGGAATCCTTGGACACAGCCACCACACCAACCTACTTCTTGGTCTCCTAGATGGAGGAATTTCCATCTAGGGAATCAATTTCCTCAACAACCCCCACCTCAACAGCCACCATACCCTCCTCAATATCCTCAATATCCTCAATATCCTCATAAGTAGTCGCAGCTATAGTTGCAGAGCAATTTTGTCCCTAATGCACCGATATGACCTCAGCTGCCCGCTCAACCTAATCCTAACCCAAACAATAAAATAGTCCACCAATTTGAGACTGTCAACATGCCAACCTACTCCCTTTCTCCTGTGCCTTGCAACGATATTCGTTTATGGTTAGGGAAAATAGTAGAGCCTGTAATCATAGAAGATGTTCCACCCTCTGTACATGAAGAAGGGGTGAATCCACAACATCTGTCTAATACAATTCCCATTATTGAAGATGCTAAAAATCCCACAAATGGGACGGCTGAAACACAAAATGATAAATCCAGCGATGCACAGCCTACCCAGCTGATTAGGAAACCACTATATCCCGAGAGATTAATGCTACCAAGGGCAGGGGGACAAGCTCAGTTTAACCTCTTAGGAGAGTTAAATAATATTTATGTTAAAATCCCCCTCCTTCAAGCTCTTCAAGACGTACCTATCTATGCTAGAACTGTTCGGGACCTATGCACAAAGAAACCAAAAAGGAAGCGCAGAGATCCTCCCACTGTCCATGTCATAGGGAAATTATCTGCATTAATAATAGGAAAAACCCTATTGGCCAAGTATGACGACCCTGGGAATCCCACTGTCACTGTGCATATTGGGCATACACAGATACCCAACGTACTAGTAGATTTAGGAGCAGCGATTAATGTCATGACAATTGAGACTGTAAGAAAAATTGGGCTCACTAATCGTAGGCTGACCCCCACTGTTTTAGAACTGGCAGATAGATCCACCATTAAACCTGAAGGAATTCTGGATGATCTCATTATCTCAGTTGATTCATGGGAGTATCCTGTTGACTTCTTGGTTTTACAACCGAAGTCATAGCTGGGAGGACACCCATTGATCTTGGGAAGACCTTGGTTGGCCACAAATGATGCTTGCATTAGCTGTTGATCTGGGTCTATGACCATATCGGATGGCACCGAGACTAAGAACCTCACTCTTTATCCTCTAGCTTGGCCAAGTCTAGAAGTTGAAACCTCTTTTTGGATGGAGCCAGAGGAAGAAGAGGGTGTTTAGCCGTTATTAACTATAGGGAAGGCCTTAACTTTTAAGGATGAAACTGAATACGATGCCATTAATAACTTCATCAGTGAACCCACCTTAGTCAATAAAGAAGTTTATCAAATCTTGAACATTACTTTGGGCAAGGAGGAACAAGAAAATCTCATAGAAGAAGCACTAGTCGGTGACACACACATAATCCCAATATTGAAAAATTCAAAAAGTATTCCTATTGAGGTAGAGTCTGGAAAAACCTTGAATATTAATCCCAACCTCTCCTTAGATGAACAGAAGCGCCTGATCAATCTCTTGAAAGAACACAAGGGGGCATTCGCCTGGGAGTATACAGACATGAGGGGTATTCCCTCTAACCTGTGCACCCATCATATTTATATTAAAAGTGACTCCCGGCCTGTGTGTCAGCCTCAACGACGAATGAACCCCAATATTAGGGACATAGTGAAGGAAGAAATTCATAAACTCTTGGAAGATGGATTTATATATCCTATTTTAGATAGTGAGTGGGTTTCCCCACTCGTAATTGTACCCAAGAAAAATGGTAAATGGAGAGTCTGTGTCGACTATAGGAAGCTCAACAAAGCCACACAAAAAGACCACTTCCCTTTGCCCTTTATTGACCAAGTACTTGACACCCTATCAGGGAAGAAGTTCTTCTCCTTCCTGGATGGATTTAGCGGGTACAATTAGATTCAGATTGCTCCTGAAGACCAAGATAAAAATACCTTCACTTATCCGTGGGGAACGTTTGCCTACAGAGTGCTCTCCTTTGGTTTATGTAATGCACCAGCAACATTTCAAAGAGCTGTAATCGACATATTTTATGAATTAGTTAATGACAGTATGGAAATTTTTATGGATGATTTTACTCCTTACGACAGGGATTTTGAAGAAGCATTGGAAAATTTGAAAAAAGTTTTAACTTGCTGTGAACAGACCCAACTCTCTTTAAGCACTGAAAAGTTCCATATGATGATGAGTGAAGGAGTAGTATTGGGGCACTTCATCTCTTTCGATGGCATTCGGGTGGACCCCTCAAAAATTAAGGTGATAAAAAATATACCTACTCCTGCAACTCAAAAAGAGGTGCGAAGTTTTTTGGGGCATGCTAGATACTACCGAAGGTTTATAATTTTTTTTTCCAAACATGCTTCTCCTTTGTTTTCGTTGTTAATGAAGGATGTGCAGTTTGTTTGGAGTGAAGCATGCCAAACAACGTTTGATAAGCTTAAGGAGAAGCTGTCCACAACTCCTATCTTAAGAGGACCTAATTGGACCCTACCCTTTCACATTTCTTTAGATGCTTCTAATATCACCATTGGAGCAGTTTTAGGACAGCACGATGGTCAAGTACCTTATGCAATTTATTATATTAGTAAAAACTTAGCCCCTGCTGAACTTAATTATACTGTTATCGAGAAGGAATTCTTAGCTATTGTCTACTCCATTAACAAATTTTGACATTACATTACTGGGTATCCTACATTTGTGCACACTGACCACTCTGCCATTAAATATCTAATGAACAAACCCGTCACTAATGCCAGAGTGACTAGATGGCTCTTATTATTACAGGAATTTGATATTACCATCATAGATAAACTTGGAAAAGAAAATGTTGTTGCTGATTTTTTATCTTGTTTCACTAACAGTGATGATAATTTTCCTGTTGAGGACTCTTTTCCAGATGAAAATTTATTCGTAGTTCAGCTCATTCCCCTTGGTATGCAGACGTCACTAATTATCTAGTTGCAGGAAAGCTTTCGGCACACATGTCTAAAAGAGAAAAGAGAAAAATCATCCAGCAAAGTGCCAGGTATTGTTGGGTAAATGGTCATCTCTTTTACACAGGTCCTGATCTTGAAATCAGAAGCTGTGTAAGGGAAGATGAAATCTTTCATATACTGAAGGCTTGCCATGATGAACCTTGTGGGGGACACTTTGCAAACAGAAGGATAGGACACAAAGCGCTGAGGATGGGATACTATTGGCCAACTCTTTTTAGGGATGCAAAAAGATATGTTCAGTCTTGTGATAGCTGCCAAAGGATGGGCCAGCCCAACATATTAGATCAAATGCCTCTGCAACCTCAATCAGTAATTGAACCATTTGATAGATGGGCTTTGGATTTCATTGGCCCTATTAGTCCTCATTCCAAACAGAAAGCTTACATCTTGGTCTGTACCGATTATATGACCAAATGGGTAGAAGCTGTAGCTCTGGTGAAGGCTAACGACCAGGCTGTGATTGACTTTCTATACAATGAAATATTTACCCATTTTTGGGTACCTAAGGAAATAGTTACTGATGGGGGACCGCAATTTATGTCGCATCAATTTGAAGCTCTGCTACAGAAGTATCATGTTCAGCATAGGGTAGCTTCACCTTACGATCCCCAAGCCAATGGCCAGGTGGAAAGCACTAATAAAGTTATTGAAGCCATCCTTACCAAGACAGTTAAGAGCCATCGTAAAGATTGGGCTGACAGGCTTGTGGAATCACTATGGGCATATCGCACCACTTGGCGTAACACCACAGGTTTCTCTCCTTACGATTTAGTGTATGGAAAAAGTGCCATCTTCCCAATTGAATTTGAAATCAATAGCCTGAAGACGGCCACCAAAGTAAACCTAGATGTAATTGAAGCCCAGAAAATAAGATTAAATCAATTGAATGAACTAGACGAGAATCGGTTAGCTGCAGTGGACCAGACAGTGTTAATTCAACAACAGAGATCCAATTGGCATGACCGATTTATTAAAAAAAAGGTCTTCTTTGAAGGAGATTGAGCATTATTATACGATTCCAGATTCAAAAGAGATTTCAAGGGAAAATTACGCACAAGATGGCTGGGCCCATACCTAGTAGACAGGGTATTTGATAACAACACAGTACGCCTAGTAACCATCGATGAAAACCGTGTACCATTATTTGCTAATGGTCACAGGCTGCGACTGTACCGTAAACCAATTTCAAAGGATTCATTTATCTCGCAAATTGCCGCTGACCCAGATTATCAATTAGCACAAGGGCAAGAATTTCTCTCTGCCTCTGTCAATCTTTAATTAATCACTGTAAATCGCGCATGAATCATTGTACATAAATAACCGCTGTTTTTTTTTTCTTTTCTTTTTCGTTATATTATCTTTTCTTTTTGCACTTGATCTTCTTTGTTTTCTATTTTTTTTCCAAGGTTTGTAGGGAAGTGCCCAAGGATGAGGGTCAGATTCGGCCTGTCGACCGGAAGTCATTTTTCTGGGCCTTCCCGCACCACGTTTTTTCTTCTCTTTCCTTAAATAAATTTGTCGCAGCTGCGACACCTATTTTTCGACAGCTGCGACACCTATTTTTCGGCAGTTGCAACACCATTTTCTAGCAGCTGTGACATCCATTTTCTGACAACTGCAGCACCTATTTTCCGGCAACTACAACACCATTTTCCGGCAACTACGACACCTTTTCCGGAAGCTGCAACACCTTTTTCGGTAGCTGCAACACCCATTTTCCGACATTTGCGACATCCATTTTCTAGCAGCTATAACACATTTTCTGGCAGCTATGAAATCCATTTTCCGGCAGCTGCAACACCTTTTTTGGCAGTTGTGACATCCATTTTCCAGCAGTTGCGACACCCCTTTTCCGGCAGCTGTAACACCTTTTCCGGAAGCTGCGACACCTTTTCCGGCAATTGCGACACTATTTTTTGATGACTGCAACACTGTTTCTGGCAGCCACCGTATCATGAAACTCCGCCTTCTTCCATTCCCACATGCTGTCACCCCATTTCATTTTTTACCATAAAACCCATTTCTCGTTACTCTGGCGCAGCCACTTTCCGTCCGCTTAACATTTTCCTTCCTTTCCTTTTTCGGCGGCTGTGACATCTCTTCCGGCAGCTATGACATTTTTCCTAGCGGCTGTGACATCTTTTCCGACAGCTGCAATTCCACTATATTTAGCTGATGTTTCTAGCATTGAAGGCCGCGTCTCTGCTTCAATCTCTTTATGACCTGTGGTATTAATTCTTGCACATTATATAGGAACTAGGAATCAAAATCATCAAAGAATAATTAACAATACTCATGAATTGGAAATAATCGGAACCAGAAAATGGTTTCGTCTCTGTATATTTAATAAACAATAATGGGTTACAATTCCAATGCTGAGCAATGGCTTAACTCCATGAATAATTCGAATACCTAAGGAGACAATTTGAATTCAGTGAGTGAGTCTAGCTTAACTGACTCTTAGCCATGCAATCACACTCAGTTAACCACTTGACCAAAACCCTAATTGACTCACCAAACCCTAATTGAAGTCGGAGTGCAATAAGTGACTGAATCTCAACTGAAGGAGATCAAACACATGTCATAGCAATCCAACCATCAAGTGCTAGTGCTGCATGACTCCAATGAACCCTGATGAGGTTAACTGAAGCTGAACTGACCATCAGAAGTTGGTGGAGGCACCTTGTTGACTCCAGTTCATTAAATAATAATAAATAATCATTAAATAATATATTTAATGACTAGAGATGCCTTAACTGACTGTAACTGACTGGTTGAACCACCAGTTAGCAATTAGGTGCATTAATGTCACATAGATCACTCCCGGAGTGCTCCAGTTATCCTCCTTGACTGTAGGAGAAGGATAAGTAAGCCTCCTTGACTGTAGGTAGGCGTGGGTGTGACTGGGATGATGGCAATTAATGCTCCACTGATGTCAATTAAACTTAGGATAGTGGTTTAACTAGGACAATTTGACCAAAAGAGTGTGTATGATGGTAAATGTCTCCAACACCCCCCCTTAAGCTATACTTAGGAAGAGTTAGAAAACATATGTGCATAAAAATGCTAGAGCCCTAGCAACTAAGGCCATAGTTCACCCTGTACAATGCTGAAACTAAAAACAATGCTCAAAACAAACTAAGTGAGGAAAAGAGGGAAAACCCAGTGGGAAAAACCCCCCCTCAAGCTGAACATTGAAAGTAGTCTGGATCACCCTGATGAACTCACCCCCAACAGTGAACAGAGGTAAGTGAACTTCTTTTTTGAAAAGCTCTTGGTGAAGATGTCTGCAATCTTCTCATCAGTCGGGCAGTATTGCAGAATGATGGTCCTGTCATGCACTAGCTCCCTGATGTAGTGCATGTGAATCTCTACATGTTTGGTCCTTTTCCTGGTAACTGGATCTATGGATATCTTAATAGCACTCTGGTTGTCATAGAAGAGGACAGTGGACAAAGTACTACTAATATCAAACTATGAAAGAATGCCTTGCAACCAAACTGCTTGGATGCAAGCATTCACTGCTCCTCGATACTCGGTCTCTGCTGAAGATAGTGCTATGGCAGCTTGCTTTTTGTTTGACCAGAAAATAGGGCCACCACCAAACATGAATACATATCTGGAAGTTGACTTTTGATCAATAGAATCACCCGCCCAATCGGAATCTGTGTATCCAACCAGCTCTAGCTCGGAGTCTGCAGCATAGTGAATGCTGTAGGTCCTGGTTCCCTGAATGTACTGGAGGATCCTCTTGGCTGGCTTCCAATGAAGATCATGAGGCTGATGCATGTATCTTGATATAGCATTCATGGTATAACAAATATCAGGCCTAGAATGTGTCAAGTACAACAAGCTACCAATCAGCTGTTGATAGATAGTGCAGTCCATGGGAGGTGTGCTTTTCCCTTCTTCAAGGCTGATCCTTGAAAGGAAAGGGAATGGTGTAGGCATTCATTCAGCCATGTTAAACTTTACTAACAGGTCTGAAATGTATTTGGACTGAGTGACCATAATCCCATCATAAGTTTGCTCGATTTTGAGCCCCAAAAATTGTTCTAGAAGCCCCAAATCACTCATTTCAAAGGCATTGTGGAGAGCAGTTTTGATGGCTGAAATGGAGGCAATTGTGCTACCTGTGATCAGTAAGTCATCAAAATATAAAACAATGATAATTAGATGACCATCATGCTTCTGTAAATACACATTTGGATCTGATCTACATCTCTGAAATTTTTGCGAGAGAAGGAAAGCATCCATCTTGGAATACCACTCTCTTGGGGCCTGTTTTAACCTGTATAGTGACTTCTTTAGCTTGCAAACCAAATATGGATCAGTGATGTAGCCCTCAGGATGCTTGATGTATATCTCCTCATGAATATCTCTATGCATAAAGGCTGACTTAACATCCATGTGATGAACCTCCCAGTGCTTGGATGCGGAAATAGCCAAAACAAGGCGGATGGAGTCCATTTTTGCAACCGGTGCAAAGGTCTCATGGTAGTTCACTCCTTGGACCTGAGAGAAACATTTTTCTACCAGACTTGTCTTATATTTTCAGGTGCTTCCATCAGCAGCAACATTTTTCCGAAACACCCACTTGCATTGAACCAATTTCCTTCCCGGAGGAAGAGGAACTAGCTCCCAAGTAGTGTTTTTCTGAAGAGAATTCATCTCTTCATCCATGGCAACTTGCCATATTGGATCATTCTGAGCATGGTAGTAGGATTTTGGATCTGAAACAATAATCAAATAGCAAGTTTTGGACAGCAAATTATCAGAACAAGAGAGCGTAATACCTGCTCTTTGGAAATCAGATCGGGTTCTCCTTAGATCATCCAGATTTCCAATGTTGTCTCCTGCGGAGGAGAGTGTCTTTTGGGCCCATGTAGGAAGATGATTTTGCACTTCAGGTTCTGATTAAGTATCTGATGATTTCTGCACACTAATATCAGAAATTAGAGGATCCAAATCAAGGTCATCACCCCCAATTTCATCGTCCAAATATTCAGTGGAATAGGAAGGAAATTCAGTAGTTTTCTCCTTCACTAGTTCCACCTCCTAAAGAGGTTCATCGAACTTGACACTTCTCTCGATGATGATCTGTTTGGAATTGATATCCAGTAGCTTGAATCCTTTAGATTCATTAGGATATCCAATAAACATACATTCTATGCTCTGCGGTTGCAAAGCCCTTCTTTTATCAAGTGAAATCTGGGCCCATGCAGTGGACCCAAACACCCGTAGGTTCGACACATCTGGCTTGTGTCCAAAGTATGCTTCGAAAGGAGTCTTTCCTTTCACTGATGAATGTGGCACCCTATTCTGAATGTATTCTACAGCATGCATGGCTTCAGCCCACAAATTTGCAGCAAGCTTCTTTGACTCCAACATACAGGTGGTCATCTCTTTGAGAGACCGGTTCTTCCTTTTCGCTACTCCGTTCTGCTGGGGAGTGTAGGGAATTAAATGTTGGACCTGAATACCACTTTGGGAGAAAATATACAGAAACTCATTACTGACATACTCCCCTCCATTATCATATCTCAATATCTTGATCTTAAGCCCAGAAGCATTTTCGATCAAGGCCTTCAATTCAGAAAATTTTTCACATACCTCTGATTTCTTTTTGAGAAAGAAAACCCATGTATACCTTGAAAAATCATCAATAAAGGTAAGGAGTTACCTTGATCCATTCATGGATGTGATAGGCATTGGACCACTGATGTAATAATGTATCAGCCCCAATATGCTTGTATCTCGGTTTGCCTTCCCCCGATCGAACTTGTGCTCATGGTGTTTTCCAATCACACAGCCCTTGTAGACTCCCGTGGTTGCCTTGATGACCGGGAGGCCTTCAACCATGGATTTTTTCTATAATTTCTGCAAATATTTGAAATTAAGATGGCCAAACCTCTCATTCCACAACCTACTAACCTCATTTCCATGAGTTAGCATAGCGGTGGGCTTTGCATCTGCAACAAAATGAGGGAACTCATAGGCTTTTGCATGATGATTTGCATGGCCTTTTGCAATGAGTTTCTTGGATGCAATTTTTGTTATCTCAACATCATTTGGGATGAAAGAGACTCTTTTAGGCATTCCTATATGTGTCATCTGATAGACACTAAGGAGATTTGCTGCTAGAGACGGTGCATACAAAACTTTAGAAAAAAAATCATTTTCTAGATCTACAGTACCTTGTCCTTCGGAAATGATGGTGGAGTCATCTCCCAAGTGGATGGGGATGGATTTGCTGGTCTCCAAGGATGAAAAGGAGTCTTTTTCAACCATCATGTGATTCAAATCTCCACTGTCAATCAGCAATGATTTGGACTTCGAAGTGCTTGCCATGAGGGCATGACCTTTCTCATGTTGTGGTTCCTGATCTTGGTGATCTCTCCTCCGAAAGCTTTCCGAAAGATTGATGTGATTCCTCTCAAGGAGAGAGGTTGCTTCATCAAGATTTTTCTTCATGCAGGCATGTTCAGGGTGAAAACCCTTCCTGCAGTAAGAACACCTGAATTTTTCTTTCCCATTGTGCCCTTTTCCTTTGTTCTTCCTTGATCCGGAAGATTCATCATGATGCTGATTTTCAACTCTAGGCTTTGGAGCATCAAATTTAGTTTTCTGATTTTTCTGTTGCTTTTCTTTACCCTTCACATCTTTGGGCCTCGAGACATGGAGGGCTTGATCCTTCTTGTTCAAGAATCTTGATTTTTCTATGGCGGATCCAGGTTCAACTTCAGTGTCCATGGTGACTCTATGAGAGTCCTTTGGATTTCAACTGATTTTCCATTTTAGTTTTCCATGTGTCGAAATTGTATGGAGTCAACAGAGGTACTAAGGAGGCCATCTAGATATGCTGTAGCGAATGCTTCACCTGTAGAAACCTGAAAATCAAAACAGAAAAGGAAAAATAAGGTCGGATAGCCTGCACATTCTAGGCTTTCATCACACCCAGCATAGTCAATCAAGCAAGCTTGATCAACAAGTTCTTTACTTGGGGTATTAAGTGGTAAGCCTTGGCTTCTGGTGCAGTGCTAGAATTTTGAGCTATTGCTCACTTCTCATGGAGAAATCTGTCAAAAATCTTGTTTTTGAGAGATTGTTCTTCGTCTCGCCGCATGCTTTGATACCATATTAATTCTTGCACATGATCTAGGAACTAGGAATCAAAATCATCAAAGAATAATTAACAATACTCATGAATTGGAAATAATCAAAACCAGAAAATGGTTTCTTCTCTATATATTTAATAAACAATAATGGGTTACAATTCCAATGCTGAGCAATGGCTTAAATCCATGAAGAATTCAAATACCTAAGGAGACAATTCGAATTCAGTGAGTGAGTCTAGCTTAACTGACTCTTAGCCATGCAATCACACTCAGTTAACCACTTGACCAAAACCCTAATTGACTCACCAAACCCTAACTGAAGTCAGAGTGCAATAAGTGACTGAATCTCAACTGAAGGAGATCAAACACATGTCATAGCAATCCAACCATCAAGTGCTAGTGCTGCATGACTCCAATGAACCCTGATGAGGTTAACTGAAGCTGAACTGACCATCAGAAGTTGGTGGAGGTGCCTTGTTGACTCCAGTTCATTAAATAATAATAAAATAATCATTAAATAATCATTAAATAATATATTTAATGACTGGATATGCCTTAACTGACTGTAACTGACTGGTTGAACCACTAGTTATCAATTAGGTGCATTAATGTCACACAGATCACTCCCAGAGTGCTCCAGTTAGCCTCCTTGACTATAGGTAGGCGTGGTTGTGACTGGGATGATGGCAATTAATGCTCCACTGATGTCAATTAAACTTAGGATAGTGGTTTAACTAGGCCAATTTGACCAAAAGAGTGTGTATGATGGTAAATGTCTCCAACATGTGGCTGTGACTCCTGTGTTATTAGAAGACCTATTTGTACGCCATCAACTCCTCTAGATATGGCTCCGATTCCTCATGCCAACAATCTGACCCATAATGTGACATTTCTCATAATTCCGACCATTTTGACGCGATGGTTTGTGCTTCACCAGTGGAAAGAATTATTGTAGCCTCTCTGTTATAATGATTATATTTAATGACTACGCACCGCACAAGTTAGGCTTCCGCAACGTCAGCAACCACACATTCTATTATTCTCCAAAGGACGTCCAGCATGCAGTTTCGAAGGTATGGCTTTGATTAACCACTTGATTAAGTATCGATATGATTTAACAATGTCAGTCGTACCTCTCTTTTTATGCCCATTATTACCCGATTAACTCTCTACCCGTGCGACGTAAAGACTAATTATGTTACTTGATAACCACCACCTTTCCCAATTTGGAATGAAATTTCAAATAATTCGGTGTGCTGAAACTTTCCAAATTTTCCTAACTCTCCTCTCAGCGGTCCATGCATACTCTGTGCTATAACCTCCATTGTTGGAGTCTGCAATCTGTTGAACAACAAACTAAGTCTGAAGTCAGAACCATGGGAATTTTGGCTCGTTATGAACCCTCAAATACATGAGAGCTCAAGAGAAACGCTGCAGTCTTCGCTATCTTTCAAGCTGTCGGTTGGACAGAATTTTTTGAATGTCTGGACGGATTCAACCGTGAAGCAGCCTTACAGTTTGCTCTAAACCTCACAGAAACTCACTCAGAGGTGTGGGGATTGCGCATTGAATTTTCTGAGGCCATTATAGCTGAGGTCACTGGTATTCCTCAGGTGGGAAGGGCTTGGTTTGGATGTCGAGTCCCCACTACTGCAACATTACAGGACTTTCTAATAGAGGGGGAGTAGGTTCACATGACAAAAAGGGGGATAGTATTGCAGTCATTGCCACAGCCATGGAATCAAGTCGTTGTTTTTCTCAAAAAATATATCACTTATGAAGGTAGGTACCAAACCATTTATAATTCTGAACTCCCTTTACTATCTCATCTCTGGCATAGGATTCTGTAAATATTCCATATTATTTGTTTAATGATTTGCATCATATGACGGGGTTTGTTCAAGCTGCCAAGCATCCACTCGCCTCACTGACCCACCATGGCCTCATTAAATTAATTATCTTAAGGACCCTTGCTCAACACAATATAACCTGGGAGCAATTTACAGCTCAAGTTCAGGAACCCGCTCCTTTTCCCGGTGTCCCAATAGAAAAAGAGCAGGTCCATCCACAATTGGAGGGACATGAAGCACAACAGGAGGATCAGAGCCCCTCCAATATAGTTGGGGGGGGAGATGAAACTGAATCAAAAGATCAACCAGGGGCACAAGAAAATAAATTGAGAGAATATGTACATAAAAACCCTGTGGAAGAACCAAATAACAGGGTAGCTTGGACAACAGAGGGTGAAATTGGAACAATATTAGATGCTGTGACAATTGAACCAGAAGATGACAGAGCCATGAAGATGGAAGAAAATATTGAGCTGGTGACCATTGAATCCTCACCTGAGTGGGGAGGAACTTTGATTGAGGAAGAATAGCCTGAGGAACAAGGAACATTCCTTCTACCTTAGCTGTGAATCCAGACATTCCAGCACCACAAAAGAAAAGGAAGAGATCAAATGACAAAATTAAGATAGCCCCACCAATAAGAAGGAAAAGAACAAGGTTGGTTGCAGTAGCAGAAGCAGCAAGGAAAAGGTGGGCAACCTTAGAATCACAAATTGAGTTCCCCACTCTTGAACCCAGGCCAATTGATGCCCCACAAGGGCCGATCGAAGAAGAAACCCAAATTGAAGGACTTCTATTTGAAAATAGGCTATTAAAAGAGGAAGTCCAAACACTCAGAAGGGAATTGGAAAATTGGAAAGAGGTGTGCAGAAAACAGGGTGAAAGGAAACTGCACACATTGGTGGAGGCTACGGACCAATTGGAGGGACCAAATTCTATCGAGCCTGGCAATGAGGAAGAAAGAATGGTTTGTCCCACCTATGGAGAAATATTTAAGGAAGAAGGCCATAAGATTGTAATTCGTGCCTTTACAACACAACAGTCTACACCTGCAACAGAGGAAGTTGCAGAGAAAGAAGATGATGTGACACAAGAACCAACATCTTTGAATATTCTTGCTGAAGTGGCCACTAACTCTGGGATAGAGGAACCAATGGATGAAGTTATTCCTGATTGTGGGGATGAAGATTGCACTATGACCCCGGAGTCCTCCCATGACATAGAAATTATAGAAGTGGAACCACAACAGCAAGTTAATGATGAGATTGAACAGGGCGCTGCCACACAAGAACCATCATCTCTGAATGTGCTTGTCCAAGTGGCTAACCAGATGGGAGGAGAACCTGGGATTAAGGGCACTCTGGAGTTTAATAAAGAATTTTGTACTACAACTCCAGAATTGTCCCATGACACAAAAATCATAGAAGATGAGCCACAACAGCAGGGAGATGAAGAAGTGAGCCATGATGTTGTCACACAAGAACCAACATCCTTGAAGGTTGCAGCAAGGACTCTTGAAATGCAACAAGAAAATAACCCTGGAGTGGATGCCATTCCTAATATGCATTGGAGTGAAGATGAAAAAGTCCAAACACAATCCTTAGGTGATATTGAAATCCTTGAAGAGAAGATACACACTGAAGAAGACATCCAATCTCAGCAGCAGGAGGACAAAGAAGAACAGGGCTTTGCTCCACAAGAACCAGTAGCCTCACAGCCTCTGGCTGAGACAGCAGCTGATAATCAGATAGAACATGGAATTAAAATTTAGGAGGAAGTTACTCCACAAGAACCAACATCCTCATAGTCAGCTGCCAAACTTGCCACGAGAGAACCTCAGAAAGAAGACGCTGTTAGATAAGAACTAGTGTCTCCAGGAGTGGTGGATGTTGTTGCCGAAGAAAGTATAGAAAATGTTGCTGCTACACAAGAACCAACAACTCCCAAGATAGATTTAGATGTGTAGGGTGTCCAATGTGGCACATCAGGTGACAAGGTGTGGATTGATCCGCTTAGAAATTTCATCGACCTAGATTCGGATAAGGAGGAGCATCATAAAGAAGAAATCCTGAACCTTATAGTAGAAGTCTCAATTCTGAGAATGGAGGTAATAAAATGGAAAAGCCAAGTGGAGGAATACTAAGGAGGGATAATTTCTCTTACTGAGCATGAAAAGATTATCAAGGGATTGGAGGAGATATGGGCAGAAGAACGTATGGCCCAGAGAATTTGAGAGGAAGAGCTATAGAGAAATTTAAGGGAGCTGAAAAAGTTCCAGTTTATGCAGAATGAAAAAGAGCAGATGTATGCTCTCTCTCAATAACTCCTGGGCACTATGGTACCTTCTTCTTCTTACCCTGTCTTCCTGTTTGAATAGTTTGTTTGGTTTAAGTTGAGAGCGGTGAAAGAAGGGAGGTCATTTGAAATAACGACCTCAACAAAATTTTTGGAAACATTTTTAAGAAGTAATTTTGAAGATCAAAATTTGCTGTGTGAATTGTATTTGTATGAGATGGCTTGCCCTCTGGACCACCATTCAAATCCTTTCCCTTTTTCAGGGGATGTTCAGTTGAGGGCCTTTGTTTCTTTTGTGAACAATCATGTTCAGTGGGAAAGGTATTTTCAAACCTTTTCTCACAATGAAGCTCACTCTAACCTGTGGGTTCGAAGTGAGCCTCAGAATCCGGGTATTCTTCTTGCTTGATACAGGAGTTTGCTTTCATGTCCCATCCAGACTCGGCACATAATGGAACTATAGGAAGAAGTGATTTCTACTTGTACCAACCATATTTCTATACACCAACAAGCAGCATTGGAAGGAAGTAAGCACAAATGGCAGGTTGCCTCTTCGATACTCAGAAGCCGAGACCCCTATTATTTTAGGAATTTTGAACAGGCACTTTCTAGGGTCCAAGGTTATGTTGGATGTATTAGGAAATGTGAGGTTAATTGGTTGGGTCTAAAATTTAAATTTCCCCTCATTTGGTAGCCGACAAAACCATATAGGATGGACTTCTCACTAACCAAGGTTGAGGAGCAGCGATGTTGGAGATATTGGATTGCTCACATAGGGTTCGTAGAAAAAGAAGAGATGCATGAGTTCCCCTACAACTTCTCTTCTCTTCATGAACAGAGCTCAGTGCAAGATTCAGATTCAGAGTAGTGGAGTTTGTTGCATGAAGACATGCAACAGGACAGTTGGGGGGAGATGTTGGGCCTAGAAATGGCCTCTTTTGACCACCCTTAATTACCTCTTCTTGATCTATCCTACCCCATTGAGCATGCCAATTGAACGTTTTACCCCCACTTTACTCTTCAAACCACCAAGGTATGATTGGTCATCGTTTTATTTTATTAATAATTATTATTGTGATAATTAATGCTTTGTATCTCTCAATGCGCTAACATATTATGGTTTATAAAGGTATTTTGAGTTATGTGGACTGTAGGAAGATTGGGATGAACAAGCTATGGAAAGGATGGGCATTCACCGCTCAAGCTAATCCCCATCCGTCTTATCATCACCCAAGGAATGCAGTTCCAGTGTGATATCCTGGATGAAGCTGTGTCAAGGTAGCTGTAACAGAATGCATCAGACTTGGAGGTCAACAGTAAATTGTTGCTTGTGTATAGCCATAATCTGAAGATATCATCACTCCTGGGGCGATTAACAGTTTTCCTATGTTTCCTATTTTTCATCCTGCCACGTTTGTAACAACTGTTGTCATTTAGGGCACCTGAAGATCAGAGATGTTCATGGCTGCCCCATAATAGGATAGGATGTTATGATCTACATGGTATAAATATGGAGGACTGTTTTGAGCTAGGGGTTGCTAAACATATAATCAATTCATTGTATTAGCTGTGAGGAGGAGTTGTGTAATCATTCTGTCTTTTAATACAAGGAGTTACTTATGATCTAAAGGTTTTTGCGTGTGTTCATCCAGCATCTCTGTGTGAAGGCTGGGCCTGCCTTCCACAGGGATTTCTGAGTTAAATTAGGACCTTTGAATTCCTTCGTCGTTTGATGTTATGTTAATTTTATTTCCTCATAAGAAGCTGTAACAAGTGTGGATTTACAGTGTGTTGTGATTGCATTCCTTGGAGATCTATAGTGGCATAGTGTGACAGTCGACTGAGTAGGTAACTATTTTTTTTATGCAACTCGTGTGGTAATTGTAACAGCTCTGTTCATCCTTATATATTTTAGTTGTCGTTTCCATGAATCTTTGTAGCTTGTCTTTGATTGTTATGATTACCGAATTTCATTCCTGCACTTTAGTTTCCTAGAATAGCCGAAATCAATCTCTGTGTTTTGAATTCCTAGATCAATATTTAATTTATGTTTTGGGTTCCTAGGACAATCGCATTGGATAGGTGAGTTAATCATTAAGTGATGTGAACAGGATTTCTTTTCATCTGCAATTGTAATTTAGATATGACTTTTACCTTTTCATTCTTAGATCAAAGCATAGCAGAAGGTAATTATGATTGCATTGCTTAGAAGATAACTGGATTAAGTAGATTCTTGGGATGAGCATAGCCGAACAGAGGATAGTATTATTCAATTACAGTGATTTTGTGTTTAAGCATATACTGTGCATGTTATCCTTGAAATACAAGACTTTCCCGGGTTGACAATAAATACTGTACACTCTGTATGTTAGTTGTAATTCACTTGCATATTGGGTGCTCGACAGATACAAGGTGGCATCTACTTCAGGGGAAGTACAAGTGGCAGAAAGTTTGACTCCAGACTAGAAGGGAGAAGGGGCTGGTTTACAATATTCCATGTGAAAGTGACGAGGAAGGTCACAAGCATACTTAGACTAGGAAAGAAATATTCCTTCTTTGGTTTGCAATACTTGGAAACCAAGAAAATAATGCAAATGTCCTAAGTCTGACATTTCAAATTTTGCTTAAGACTGGATTTCAGATGGGTTATAAGTTTAGGGTCACTACCAGTAAGGATACGATCATCAACATAAAGAACAAGTTTGATGAGATGGTTTCCTACTTTCTTGGTATAGACATTGGGGTCAGAATAGCATATAGAAAAACCAGTGTCAAGGAGAAAGCTATCCATTTTGGCATACCAAGCTCTAGGAGCTTGCTTAAGGCCATATAAGGATTTCTTAAGGATACAAACAAGGCTAGATTTATTCTGAACATATCTAGGAGGTTGTTCCATGTAAATTTCCTCATGTAAATCACCATGTAAGAAGGCAGACTTGACATCCATTTGATGGACTTTCTAGTTATGTGCAGAATGAAAGATTAAGAAAGAAGAAAAACAATGTATTTATCATAATCTTTCCAAACTTGAACCTGCATATTCTGTTTTTGTATCTACATTCTACTCCATGAAAGAATCCTTGACTTCAGCTAGCTATCAAGAGCCTAGTATTGAATGCTTTTGTGATTCCTTAATTAGAGAGCAAGACAAGCTCATTCATCTTGGAATAATTAACAATGCAGATACATATGGGAAAGCCTTATTGTCCCAATAGAAAGAAAAGTCCAAGCCTCCCAAGAAACATAATTTTTGCAATAATAATCCAAACAACAAGGGTCCTAAACCCTCTCGGTCAGCTCCTTCTTTAAAAAATGACAAAGGATCCAAGCAAAAAGGAAAGAAAACTGAGTGTCATTGCAATTTTTGTGGGAAAGATAATCATGATGAATCTAAGTGTTTTAAGAAGATGGCAGCCTTGAAAGTAGCAATGAAGAAGCACCACATCAGCCTAGATTCGTCTTCAGAATCTAGCTCTCATGGACATGCACTTTGTGCTTCTGGTTACTCTTATACTGCATATTCTTCTTCTACTTCAATTGAATGGCTCATTGATTCTGGAGCATCTTATCATATGGCTAAGGATAAAGCAATGTTTTCTACTATGCATGAATGTAACACCAAACAAATATTTGTTGGTGATGATAGATCTTTGAGTGTTGTAGAATTTGGAACAGTTCCAGTAGAAAATGGTCATTTCAGTGATGTACTATGTGTTCCAAAAATTTCCTGCAATTTGTTATCAGTCTCTCAAATTACTCATTCAGGTGAAGGTAAAACTATGACGTTTACACCTCACCAAGTTGTAATCAAGGATTTTAAAAATCCTCAAAATGTCCTTGCTACTAAAACTGTTGATGATATTACCAGGTTGTACAAATTTAACAACTTTGGGTCATCACCTTTTCCTTCAATTTTTGTTGCTCATAGTGATAACTTGAGCAAACTTTGGCATGAGCAATTTGGTCACTTAAATTATCGCTCATTGCAACAACTATGTAAAGACAATATGGTGACTGGTCTTTCGTTTGTATCTTGCAAGGATGGTGTTTGTTCTGGTTGTGTACTCGAAAAACATCATCGGGATAGTTTTGAAAAATGTGCCTCTTGGCACGCCTTGGTTCCCTTAGAGCTTGTGCATAGTGACTTGTGTGGCCCTCTTCCATCTGCTTCCTTTTCTGGTTTCAAATATTTCTTAACTTTCATTGATGACTACTCCAGATGCACTTGGGTTTACTTCCTAAAACTTAAGAGCGAAGTATTTAACATGTTCTTGGCCTACAAGGACCTTGTTGAAAAACAATCTGGTCATCAAATTATTAAGTTAAGATCTGACAATGGAGGAGAATATGTTAACAACAAGTTCACTACTTTTTGCACTGAACAAGGAATCCAACAACAACACACTGTTCCATATACACCACAACAAAATGGTGTAGCTGAGCGGAAGAACCACACATTAAAAGAAATGGCTAATTGCATGATCCAATCTAAGGGACTAAGTCTTCAATATTGGGTTGAGGCCATAAATTGTGCAAATTACATAGTTAATTGCACACCCACTAAATTTTTACAGGGTATAACACCGAAAGAAGCATGGAGTAAAATTAAACTAGATGTAAGTCACTTTCGTGTGTTTGGTTGTGAAGCATGGGCTCACATTCCGGATGAAAAATGGAAAGCATTGCAGCCTAAAAGTGAAAAGTGCATATTTGTTGGATATTCTGAAGATGTAAAAGGTTATAGACTTCTTCAGCCACATTCTCATGATATAATCATTAGAAGAGATGTTAAATTTGATGAAAATCTCTTGGCCTACAAGCCTAACTTGGAGGGTGTGCCATCTTTGGCCTGTGAGCTTGATTCGACAATTGTGCCTTCTTCTTCTTCTTCTTCCAACTTCCTTGACAGGTTTCCAACTCCAATTTTTGATGATGACAGTGAGGATGAAAATCCACCTCGGCCTACTCATGTTCCTCCAATTGCACTAGCACCAATACTTCCTCGATGGGTCCATTCAACATGTGAAGCAGCTGGTGATCTTGCAGGTGATCCTAGAGATCAATGTCGAACACGTTCTTAGTTTCAGTGAGCCTCTTCTCTTTTGGCTCAAGTTTCTAAGAATCATGATCCAGAAACTTTTGCAGAAGCTTCAGGAAATCCAGATTGGGATGCAGCTATGGATGAAGAATATCGTTCCTTAATGGCGAATGGTACTTGGGATCTTGTTCCTCTTCCAAAAGGAAGAAAACTTGTCAGATGTAAATGGGTCTACAGAACTAAGTATGCATAAGATAAAAGTGTTGAAAGACTTAAGGAAAGGTTAGTTGCCAAAGGTTTTTCCCAATTTGAAGGGATTGACTACAATGAAACCTTTTCCCCTGTAGCAAAAATGAACTCCATCCGCCTTGTTCTTTCCCTTGCAGCCTTACATAACTGGAAATTCCATCAAATGGATGTCAAGTATGCCTTCTTACATGGTGATTTACATGAGGAAATTTACATGGAACAACCTCCTGGATATGTTCAGAATAACTCTAGCCTTGTTTGTCTCCTTAAGAAATCCTTATATGGCCTTAAGCAAGCTCAATACACCAATGTTTGTCACGCGGTTAAAACCCTCGAGAGGGAAACAGTCCATGGCCCCAGCTAAATAGCTACTTGGAGCAATTTATTATGAAAAAGAAAGAAAGTTACATGAGATTCTCATAATCAATCAACTATCCAAGGACCCTCTATGCTCTTTAAATAGAGATCATAGACCAATCGGGTGTTAAGCCACGGGTCAATGGTAGGTATGATATAAGAGAAGTTGAACCGTCAGATCACTCTCTGTCTAGAACATATCATGAACATTGGATTAGAATATTTACCAATGCATACTAATGCATACTAAAGAAACACACTTTTACCTAACGGATATATTACATAAGTTGATCTTAACTAACTCCTAAGTGTCTAAATATCCTAACATTTCTAGGCTCCGCCAAGGCTGTCCCTTCATAACCCACTAGCGCATAGGCACCCTTATCTAACACATGTTTTACCTCGTAAGGACCATCCTACATGGGATTAAAATTCCTTGCCCCCAAGGGTTCTTTAGCTTGATCCCACAAAAGGACCAAATCACCTTCACTAAACTTCCTTGGATGGACAGACTTGTCATATTGAACCTTGACGCGATGCTTATTTATTTCTATAGTCACTAAGGCATCTCGGCGCTGCTCATCAAGCTACTCTAAGTGGACCAAAATTTCTTCAGTTGTGGAAGTGTCTGGTAAAATCTCTATAGCTAGCTTCAGAGAAGGGATTTCACATTCAACTGGCAAGACAGACTCCACCCCATGTACAAGATGATATAGAGAGAAACCGGTGGCAGTCTTAACTGTGGTTCTATAGGCCCACAAAGTAGGATATAACATGATATTCCAATCCATATTACTTTGTGCGATGGTTTGTTGGAGAATGGACTTAAGTGATTTATTCACTACTTCAACCTGTCCATTCGCCTAAGGGTAATAAGAAGAGGAGTGCTCTTGCTTATACCCTAACCTTGAAGCCAATTCTTCCATCATTTTATTCTGAAAGTGCCTGCCATGGTCAGTGACAAGCTCTTTTGAAATGCCGAACCGAGTGATAATTTGGTTGAAAACGAAAGGCGCATCTGTCTCACCATCAGATTTAACCGTGGGCATAGCCTCTGCCCATTTCGTAAAATAATCGACAGCCGCTATAATGTGATGATGCCCCCCAGCCAAAGCTGGGTTGAAATCCATAAAGTCAAGCCCCCACTTGGTGAAGGGACCGACAGTGACAATAGGATGTAACGGGGCTGGATGCGAGTGCATATTGCATGCAAACACCTGGTTAGGGTGACACTTCTTGACCGCATTAACACAATATTTGAAGATCGATGGCCAAAAATATCCCGCTCTCAAGATTTTTTGGGTTGTAGAAAGCCCAGATAAATGACCACCACACGCCCCTCCATGGCAATCATTCACCACAACCTCAGCTTCTTCATGGGTTAAACAACGACGCAAAATGGAATCTACCCCATGGTGGTACAAAGTGTTATCCACTATAAGGTAGTTCTTAGCTACATGACGTAATCGTCGTCGCTCATCCTATGAAAGGTGAGTAGGGACCTTCAACGTTTGTAAATATACAATGATATCCCCATACCACGGGTCCAAATTTTAGATAAGGAAAATATGCTTATTGATAAATGTATCGTCATAAACCTCTTCCTCCTCCAAACTTGGAAAATCAGATATGAGCTCAGCAAAGATCAACGATTTCTTTGATTTTTCTGAAATGAATTTGAGATCAAATTCTTGCAAAATAACAATCCATTTATTGTATTTTCCCCCAATCATCCTTCTAGTGAGGATGAACTGAAATGGATTGATATGAGATACAACCAAGGTTCGGTGAAGGAGAATGTAATGTCTCAATCTCTGAACCGCATGAATGGTGGCCAAGGAAATATTCTCCACATGGGAATAACGAATTTCCGCATCAATAAGGTTTCGGCTCAAATAATATATGACATGCTCGTGGAGCTCCTCATCCTCCTGAACCAAAACCATACCAACCGTCTCCATGGACGCAGCCACATAAATCAAGAAATCACGGCTATAGTCAGGTGGACTAAGCACAGGGGCTGATTCTAAGGCTTGCTTAAGAGCATTAAAGGATTCCTGGGCTCACTCATCCCAACAAAAAGGAGTGTCCTTCTTTAAAAGTGCATAAATCATTTAGTCAAGTTGGCAAAATCAACTATGAATCTCCGCAAGAAATTCTCCATGCCTTGCAAACACTGAAGGTGTCTAATATTACGTGGGGGAGACAATCAAAGTATTTCCTCAACCTTTAAGGGATCGACTCTTATACCCTCCTTGGATACGGTGAACCCTAGTAAGCGACCAACAGTCACACAAAAGATGCACTTATGAGGATTTAAACGCACTTGGTAATGGTGGCATCTTTCGAACACTAACCTCAAATGGTATGGATGACACACTCTCAAATGAGAATGAGCAGCAAGGTCCTCCAAATACACCTCGATAATTGTTTTGAGATCATGAAAAATTAAGGTCATAGCCCGTTGAAATGTAGCTCCAACATTTTTAAGGCCGAAAGGCATCTTCTGATATCCAAAGTAACCCAAGGAAAAATAAATGTAGTCTTATGTTGATCCTCGGGTTTGATCTGGATCTGATTATATCTGGAAAAAATGTCCATGAAGGAGAATACCTCGCTTCCCACACACTCATCCAAAATCTAATCAATAAATGGTATGGGAAAATTATCCTTAGGACAAGTGCGATTTAAATCACGAAAATCAGGGCATATGCGGATCTCTCTCCGCTTCTTATCAACTGGAATGGGATTTGAAACCCACTCCGTCAGGGGAACGGGATAGATAAAACCGGCTTTTAACAGTTTCTCTATCTCAGCCTTAATGGCGGGTGCTTTTCTAGGATTCACCGCACGCAAACGTTGTCGAACCGACTTCACATTCGGATAGGTCTTAATCTCATGTTAGACAATATGAGGGTCAATACCTAACATTTATTCATATGACCAAGCAAATATGTCACAAAACTCTTTAAATAGCTCGGTATACTCCTTGATCTCATCAGGTGAACAACTTGCCCCAATGTAGACGTTCTCAACTTTGCCAGGATCACGAGAAATATTGATAGGAATAGTACGTGATAAATTCTCCATGTTTCCATCGGCCATCTGACTAGGAGAGCTCAATGGAACCACAGGACTACCAATATTCTCGCTAAGAATCTCCCTAAAGTCATCACGCTCCATACGGTCGAGTTCAAGAAGAAAATATGATCGATGATGTAACTCTTCCCAAGGTGGCTCAACTCCAGACATGGCCTCAATAATGGCTTCATCCGATGGAAAAACATCATCGAGAAAATCATGTGCGTGAGAGGACTCAACTTCCCATGCAGGAAGCACATATGGGTCCTCCTCCTCTGTCCGCGAAGAGGAAGGACTAGGCTCTGCAACTTGATCAAGATTTGCTTGATATGCTACCATCATTGTAAGAAACGACACATCCATTTCGATAGGTCCAATCGAAGGACTTGGTGAAGGAAGAATCCAAGGATATTCCATATGGGTAGTGTGAAAAGACACTGAATTCAATGAGGATGAATCCCCACCAAAACTAGATCCGATCATAAGAACGAGTGCATGACAGCTAAAGGTTCCCATAAGAGATGGATACATACCCACACCCACACTCCCAGTGGCCGACTGAGAATGATCGATAATTGGGATAGAAGTTCTTAATGATGCATTAACATTCAGATTATGGAATGATGTCTGATCAATCGTAATGATCTTCCCATTAAATGGAAAGCATATCACTTAAAAGAGAGAAGAGGCTACGACTTGCATACCATACATCCAATTTCAGCCCAACAAAAGATTGTAGTCAAGGGGCACATCAACCACCTCGACGTTGATCACGATGGTCTTCCCTCCCTATTGGATCTTAAGAGAAGGAAGAATCCCATGCGGCCGAAATGATCTACCATCAAAATCTGTCAACATAGTATAGGATTGAGACAACTCGAGAGAACCCAAACCCTTCCAACATGACAAAGACATCACAGAAGCAGCAATGCCTTCATCAACGATGGTGCATTTGACGGTCATATTAAGATACTCTACATGAATCAAAAGAGACACGTATTAAGGCAAGTAAGTTTGTATTCCCATGGTTTCAAATTTGATAATGGAAGAAGAGTTATCATCATTAACCCCAAGAGTAGAAAGCAAGGCTCTCCTCTGCGGAGGACAAGTTTGAAGTACTTCAAGCGTGGACATCGCACAAGGAGTTTGGCCCAAATCCTCGAAAATGGAATAGTTCTGGGTGGCTCGGCATTATGATTGTGCCCTAAACGCTTTAAGACTACCTTAGGAATGCAAGGTGCAACTTCAGGTTTATTCGTAGCTTTTTTGATATGCAAAGGGCTCTTGGGTGGAGGGGGTTCTTTTCCAAGGTCCAGTTGTGATGAACCATAATCCTTTGCACGAGTCACAACCTTAGTAGCGCGCACCATGTTGATGCAACCATGACCAATATTGGCCTCCGACAGATTTTGATCTCCACCCGATCCACAATGAGAGTCAATGGTCCTCGAGTTCATATTTTGATTGTTAGGTAAAGGATTAGTTAGGACGGTTGGGCCCCATGTTATGAACCTTAAGGAATCTTCCATACGAGGGCACAAGTGAGTGAGGTGGTCCTCCTTACATAACTTGCAAGGAAACTTTACCTTACGTTTAGTCTGTTTGTCCCCTCAAGCATTATGAGCATTATTGTCATTATAATTAGCATTTTCGCTCTTATTCCCACCCTTATGATTATTTTTCCCTTTTTTCTTTATCCTTCCAGGCTACTGGTTGCCCTTCTGGTCCGACGATTGCACGGAAAGTACACTCGCTGATTGGGTAGGTTGAGACAAATCCGTGGCTTGTTGCGACGTGGATTGATTAATTGATAATTGGCTCACTTGTTTCACAATCAAATCCACAGGTTTGATACTTGTAGAGCCCACAATGCCATTGGCATGTGTCCTAGGATTGACCTTGGGATCCAAACTAGATCACGGAGCATTAGGTATAATCTCATACAAAAGTTCGGATTGAGCATTGATCAAATCCAACTCTTGTGCCCTAAAGATTGCTTGTTCCTCGTTTTGGACTCCGGATGTAGAAACATCCTTCGCGATGTAAGGTAACAACGACTTAAGGAACCACTCAAGGATAAATTCTGGTGGTATAAAGGCTTTAATCAACCACTTCCATCTATGCCACTCTTGAATATGATCCGAGATATGTGCGGCTTTGTATTTTCAAAATGTCGACAAGAGATCGGTATCAACGTCGTAACTTACGGGTAGCTGAAAGTGATTGAGGAAAGTCATGGAAAGGTCATCAAATGAAACGTATGCCCCCCTTGGTAGCTCTATATACCATTTCACTGCAGGCCCGGTGAGGGTGCGTTGAAATAGCCTCAAATGGATTGAATCGTCATGTAAGGAATTGGAAGAGTGCCAAAGGTGAAAAATGGTGACATGCTCACTAGGATCTTCTCCAGCTTTACCCTAGAACTTGGGAATGTCCGAAGGAAGCTTGTAAGGGATGGCCGGCCAGGGTGGGTCATGAGATACCAAATTGTTCATAAGTCTCGATAAGTTAGGTAAGTTCAAGGTTGCGAGGAAAGGGATCCTAGGTTGAGCCAGTCTATGCCACGCTCCCTAATAGTTCTGGTTCATGTAAGGTTGATTGCTATAAATTCCATGGCCTTGGCCATAATAACCTCCTCCCATTTGACCCGTATAGGGCTGCATGGAAGCATTGTGATGTGGGGTACCTTGATTATGCGGTGATACAAAGCCATAATTGGAAGAGTAAGCAGATTGTTGATACCCGTACCCATAGGGTTGATAGTTCTGTCCATACTGCGGTCCATAAGACTATCCATACTGCAGTCCATAAGACTGTCCATGAGAAGCTCCATAAGGTGTCCCATGAGAATTTCCATAGTTAGGGATATGGGGAAATCCTTGAGATGGACCATAAGACGATCTAGAAGCAGGGATATGACCTCTCGACACAATAGGAGGTACTTGACTCTGAGATACTACAGTGCGAGCAGTCGTAGAACGAACATGGCTAGTAGCGATATTCCGTCCTGAAGGACCACATGAATGAGGGGGAGGAAGAGTTGTCAAAAATACATTCGAAGGAGTAGGATTCGATGATGAAGGGACATGTGAAGGAATGTAAGTGGTTTTCCCAATGGTCACTCGTCTCGGTTCTGGTATCCGCATATGATTACTAACACTAGGTCTAGGACGAAGATGTGAGGTTGCTTCTGTCATTGGGATGGAAGGTTTAATGTGACTAGTGCTCCCAAATATCTCTGCATGAAAAGGAATAGGATTTCCCCTAGGAGTAGTGCTAGGTTCAACTTCCAACTCAACATGATGTGTCGGATCGGGTGCAGGGATATTAGGCATGCCATAATGAACATGACTAGTGCTTGTGGGTTCATAATGAGTCTTGTCGCCTGGTAACCAATACCGGCGACCTATGAATGAGGGATCATAACCGGATTGTGAAGGTATTTCTGGTGAAGGATCATATACGGGAGTGGGATCTACCTCCCCAACCTCGTGAGGTGGAGAGGACATATCTAGAATCTCATCCTCATGATCTCCCATAATGTGTGAATCAAAGTGAGAAGTAGTCCACTCAGACTATCTGTTTCTCTCTCCCAAAGGAGGAGGAGACGTGGAAGGTGGAATTCTTGCTAAACAACGAGAATGGTGAAGCACCATGCCCGAATTCACAATGACTCAAAAAATGAAAATAATCGATCTAATTATGCAAAACCTAGGAAAATCAGCATGCACAGAGCATAGACCTATAAAATGTAAATCCAAATCGCAAGCAAACAAGGGTAGGATATATGAGCTCCCAAATGAAGTAGGTATGTCTCGCCTAGGAGAGGCTTGAGACTCCCATACACAACAAGTAGAGGTTCGTAACCAATTATAGTGGCCCTCAGCTTCAACGCATATAGCGACTGTGCTATCCGACCCCTACCTGGCCAGGACACATGTAGAATAACCTCTGCGAAGTACCTCCTCGATAACCTAGGTAAGGAAACTAAGGTCACCTCAATATAATCAATCCTTAGGCAGGCAGTCGTAGGTGAGATTGACCATATGGGCAGGGTAGCAAAGCATGAAACTCTCGAAAGAGCCCCCAAATACGAATACAATCCTGGAAATATCTCCGGTGCTACTTAGTTACAACTAGGGGTCATCCCAATCATAACCGCTCACACTGCCTTGTGATTAGCTCCCTTGTAAGAGGAGGATCCTGAGAACACTAATTATATAAAGGAATTTCACACTCTCAATTGGAAAAACACATAAATGTTTCGTTTAGTGGTCTTGGATAATTTACTCCTAATGAACTATTCCAAGACCCTAAAACCTAGTCTTGTTGGTGCACCCTATAGAAGAAAAGAGTGTAATTCATTTTATTATGCGTTGATTTTAATTGGCTTATTACTCAAAGGGAAAATGGTCGTGCAACTGATGATGTTATGACACAACAAGAAGTAAAATGCACACCTAACAATCAATGCAAATGCACTGTGTCAAATGAAGAACAGGGCATGCTACTATGTGAAGTGCAAAATTTTCCTTCAAATGAATATGCAATCATTCCTATATGAAAATATGACTAATATTCTCCAAGCAAACCCAATGCAAGTACCATGCAAATGCAAAATGCAAACAATGCATAATGATGCAAAAAGAAAATGTTTTAGTATTTTTTGAATTAAATGAGATAAAAAGCAAAACTATGACTCTACAACCCTTAGACTCTGCAAGCACTACTAGACAACACCCAAGCAAAGCACCAAGGTAAAAGAGACCTAATGCACTAATCCAAAAACAAAAAATGGAAAATGAAATGACAAGAACATTTTCAAAAATTTAAACTAACAAGACGTCTCTGGTCAGAAACAGGTATGTATACAGATTCCAGAAGCATCCAAGAAGACTTAGCAATCATCCAAACTCACCCAACAACACTTAATCTTCCCCAAAAAGGAAAAAATCAGGGCATATGCGACTGTTTGCAGTAAATCCGCGTATATATGTGACTATTCTAGGAAAACCCACGTGTACACGTGACTGTGAAAGCAAAAACCGCGTACAGGAAGAAAAAGAGATAAAAAGAAGGCAAACAGACAAGCTGAGACAAAATTTACTCCTATAAGACACTACTAGGAAAACATGCCCCCAGACCTGACTTAGGAATAGAGAAATCGGAGCAGTTCAACAACATTGAATGCCGACAAAACCCCCAAAGAAAATGAATAGGAACTCCCCAGCGGAGTCGCCAATTTTGTCAAACTTCCTATGGCTTGGGGTGTACCACAACAGACAGAGTAACCGCAGAAATCAATCCATTCCCGATATGCAAGAGAAATAAAACATCTAACACTAAAGGAGCTTGAAACATACCTTATCCTAGATGGTTGATGTAGATCCCCATTAAGCTTTTCCAATCCCGCTTGTGTTAACAATTTTCTCTCTCAACAACAGCAAACAAGACAAGCATGCTATATAAAGGTGTTAGACCTACTCTAGCATATATAATCAATAATGTATAAGCAATTAAAATCATCCATGGATTCAATATTCATTTCAATGCACATCATTGGACAGGAAAAGATATTTCTATTAATATAAATCATATATTACATGAATGACAACCTCTGTTGGCACGGCTGCGAACCGGAGAAACTTAGTCCTCCACTTGGGACTTCACCACCTCAATCCTCCATCTCTCAATAACAAGCTCACAAGAAAAGGAAAGCTTGGGAAGAACACCAAGTGATCCAAGGGACAAAGGGATGTAGAATCAAGTATAAGCAAGCTACGACAACAATGGACTATAGTTTTCTTGCTCTTCATTTCTCCCCCTTCAATGTATCAAAAGAGTTCCTTATATAGTGCTTCAATGGGGTAATGGAAGGTCAAATACGAGCGATCTTGAGGCATATGGAAGGCCAGGAGACAAGTGACTCAGATCCACATCACGAAAAACTCCAAAAATATTTTGCCTTTTGCACACATCTCGATGTACGCGTGTTTAAGGTTTAAATCCACGTGTATACGCGAGAAAGGGTGAAAAAGTCGCGTATAGAAAATAATGAGCATTTTTAGGGATGATATTGGAAACATCAAAGGTACAAAAATTGTCCATGGGGTCCAAAGTGTTTGGAGAGGGATGAGGAATGCCATAAATGTGTGATCTACCATGTGTGGTAAAATCAGTTGTAATAGTTGTGGTCCCAACACCCTATGTTGATAATGTTGATATTATTTAATTCACAAAACTTTGTGTTGATGATAATGATGTTGTTTCAACATTTTTATGTTGATTATGTTCCAACATCTCTATGCTGATAATGCAGATGATGATATATCAGTTATTGATGATGTTGCTTTAACACTAACAAGATAGTGATATTGTTGTTGTTTCAGTATTCACAGACTAACGATGCAGATGATGATGTTTCAGTATTTACATATTGATGATGCAGATGTTTATGTTTCAGTATTTACATACTGATGATGTAGATGATGATGTTTCAGTATTCACATACTGATGTAGTAGAAGAAGATTCAGTATTCACATACTGATGTTACAAAAGAAGGTATAGAAGATGATTCAGTATTCACATATTGATGTGGTAGAAGATGAGTCAGTATCCACATAATGATATCCCAGAAGATGATTCAATATTCATACACTGACGTGACATAACATGGTTCAATATTGAAATATTGTAACTTCAAAGGATATTCTAAATGTATTTTATTGATGTAACCCAAGGGAGATGTTATTATTCCTCCGACGGGGTGTTACTATTGTATTTGGTCACCATAGATTCATGAGGTAAATCCTACAATTGTGTTGGGTCTTTAGTACCCTAATAAATAATATAATATATGGTTTTTCAGTATTCCTAGGTGAAGTCGTCCCAGACAGTTTATTGGGACCGAATTGTCTAGTGCAAAAGTTAAGTGACGAAAAGAGTATAAATAGAGGAGATGTGTTCCTCATTTGTACACACACAGACTTGTGCACAACACATAAGAGAGAGAGGGACATATCTGATGGAGGGAGGTGCACCTATTTGGGGTCTTAAATTTTAATTTTTATACATCTTATACAGAGGAATTTTTCACTGGGTTTTCTTCCCCATGAGGGTTTCTAAGGATAAATCTTTGTGTTCTTTTTGTGGTCGTGCTTGTCTATCTTTCAGTGATATTTTTGCTTATGGTTATGATATTATGATGCTAAATGTTATAAGATATGATATAACCATAAAAAATTAACATGGTATCAGAGCCACCTTGAAATAAGTTTTTCTGTAGCCGAAACATTGCTACAACTAAAACTATTGAAGATTAGGGTTTCATGCTTGAAAACCCTAAAATACTAAAACTAGTAGTTTTGGTACTTCCGGTATATCTCGATATTGGAAAAGGAATGGGAGAAAAAAAATTTACAAGCCGAATATAAATTCCTTATGAAAACTGTGTAAAATTTTTGGCCTTAGATTCGTTATATTCTGAGAGATATGATTCCTCCAAGTTAGGGCTACAACCTCTCCTAGGATTCAACCTTAAATAGGTGACCTCAGGAGAATTGCTATATCTCTGGATATGAAGGTTTAAATGAAATATTTAAATATGTTATAGATAGGTCAAGGACGGTACTTTCTGTGGTAAACATTTCAGACCTCGAAGGTGAAACAATGACACTTGGAAGTCTGTACAAATTTGATATTTTGAATAGTCCTTAAATACGTAACCTTGGGAAAATGCACATAAGTCCCAATTGGTGAAACCAATTCTTGTCTAACCTACGGTGTTGGAAAGAGGATAGACAAGGCTACCTCAATACAAAGTTTTAGACATATAAGAGCAGTAATTGCAGAGATACCGCAGAAACAACATCAGAAATTTCTGCATAAGAAACTGAAGAAAGCTAGGGCATCCGATATTTTGCAGTTTTGATCACAGTTTTGGGAAAATGAGTATACTGCTTAGCTTGCATTGAGGAGGTGCATATTTATATCTAGTCAGATATGAAATATTCCTCAATTGAAAAATTAGGGTTTCTCTATCAAACCCTAGGTCTACCAGAAGCATCATTCCAAAAAAGCTTTCAAGCAAGCATGAGATTGAAGCAATCTCACTGGTCAAAGAAGAAGTTGCTGATCCAGAAGGAGATGACGACAAACAAACAAAGATAAGTATTTGAATTGTCTTTCCTGTATATTCTATGCATTATTCATGATAGAATGTTTGCATTAATGGAAATATACTAATAATATGCATGTGATGGGTAAGTAGCCCATGGTGCTATACAACTCTCCATTGCTACTTATCTAGAATGAAACCTCTTTGCTGACATATTGGATTAGTGCACAATATTAATGATGTCATGGTAGAGATGGAAGGCATATAGAAATTTTTTGTGAGATATGGATGAATGTTGCATTGGCTAAAGAGTTGCATGATGCATACGAATATTTCATGATGCATATGTTCTATGAAATGGTTCTAACCATGCAACTGGTGCATTTGACTTGTAGGAAAGGTCCTGTACAACCACCTACACAAAAAGGAATATGAGACTTGTTCCAAAGAACAAGTGATGGCAATTCAAGATTCAATCCAATAAACATGAACCTGAATCTCCTAGGGTCAGAGACACCGTGACGGAAGAAAGAGCTTCAAAGAGTAGTAGATCAACCTCGAGAGATCAAGACCACCTTGGGTATGAGAGATAACTCAAGATGACGAAAAACATGGTGGAACTTCAAAACCAAAGTAAGAGGCATCGGTCACACTGTAGTTGTGTAACACAGTTGGGTGACATCATTGATGCTAACCCTTCAAGCTATGGAAGAAGATATGATCAAAGAGTAACATTTGATCATGGGGAATGATGTCTAGGATATGATTTTGAGACCTGAAGGGAAGTCTGTAGTGTCTTCCATATGGATCTACAAGAACAAGTGTACAAATTAAGGTTCGTGGTTTGTCTAAAAAAGAATAGAATATGACATTACATACTCTATTGACCAAACACACTTCTTTAGTAGAAGTATATATCGACCAAAGAACCACCTGTACAGAATATGCTTTGTACGAGCTCAGAAGGAACCCATAGAAAAGCACATCTAAGAGCTTGACAGATCACCTAGAGTGATGGATATCTTAACGTTTGCTACAAGGTTGAAGATGGAAACCTATAGAAGATAACAAGCTCACAGATGGGTACAAAAATGAACTTTTCGACAAATTTCAAGATAAAAGGATCTTGGTATCTAGTAACCTAAGATGGATACATAGCAGCAGAGGATGTTACCTGTCACTCCAGTAAAGAATGTAGAGGGAAGATGTTTCTCCACTTCAGGGGGAGTGACTACAGAAGATCTCTGAGTTCGACATGGTACGACATGATGGGAAACTTCTTGATGGACCAAGACTTTACCAAGAGGAAAGTGGGTTCCAACCTTCAAGGTTGAATGAGGAAGACTAGGATATGTCGATGACCTAATAGAATGAACTCATGATAGATGCAATGATGGAAGAATACTCGAATGATGTTTGGGATATAGTACCCAAACTAGAAATAAAGAGTGTGGTATATTTCAAATGGATTTGAAAAGATAAAATATGCTCTTGATGGAAGTAAGGAAATATTTGTGGCTAGTGGATTCTCTCAGAGAGAGGGAATTGGTTATGAAGAGACATTTGCTCCAGGAGAAAGGTACACTTCCATCAGAACTATCATCGCACTTCCTTCCATGATGAAGTGGGATCTACACCAGATGGATGCAAATACAACCTTCCTTAATGGTCTCATTGAGGAATAGGTTTACATCAAATAGCCACAAGTATTTGAAGTCGAAAATAGAGTGATGCATGTATGTATGTTGAAAAATACTCTGTATGGATTGAAGCAAGCCCCTAGAGATTGGTATGGAAGAATAGATAGCTTCTTGAAAATCCTGGACTTTAATAAAAGTAAATTTGATCCTAACCTTTGCCTCAAGTTTATGTATGATGAACCTGCCATACTATTGTTGTATGTGGATGAGCTATTTTTGACTGGAAATGAGAAACAAATCACATATCACAAGAAGAGGCTAGTTGAAGAATTCGAGATGAACGATCTTAGATTGATACATTATTTCCTGAGGCTGGAAGTGTGGAAGAGCTTAGAAGGAATATTTTCAAACCAGGGAAAGTATGTTGTGGAAATATTAAAGAAGATTTGATGTGTTGGATTGTAAATCCATGGACACACCCATGGATACCAACATGAAGTTGTTGTCTGATGAGACATCAAAGTTAGTGGATATGACTCAGTACATACATATTATTGAGTCATTGATGTATCTGACGAACACAAGGTCAGATATATGCTTTGCTATGAACACCTTGAGTCATTATCTAGGTAACCCTAGATGTGTTCACCCGATAGCTGCAAAGCATGATGAGGTACCTTAAAGGTGTGATAGACTTGGGATTTTACTATGGTAGAGATCATGACTACATATTATATGGATATAGGGATTCATATTTGGTAGGAAGTTCCATAGACAGAAAGATCACCTCAGGTAGATGTTATTGTCTCGGATCCACCATGATCTCATGGTTTAGTCCAGTGTTTCTCTCAGTACAACTGAAGTAGAGTACATGACAACTTGCTTCTCTATTTGGAAAGCCATATGGATTCGAAAAGATGATGTCAAGACTATTTGACATGGAGTTGGATACCACAGTGTTTCTTTGTGACAACCAGAGTTGCATAAAGATGAAAAAGATGACAAGAGTCACAAGGAGGAACAATGATGAGGATACTACAGACTTTCCTTGCAAGGAGGAACAATGATTATATGGAACCTTCTCGAAAAGGAGAAATAGGTCGAATACATGGACTTTTTTCAATAAGGAAGAACAAGTCGAAGATATGGGATTTCTTTAGAAATTAAGAACAAGTCGAAGATATGGACTTTCTTTAGAAAGGAAGATCAAGTCGAAGATATGGAGCTTCTTCAGAAAGGAGGAACAAGTCAAAGATATGGACTATCCTTGAAAAGGAAGAACATGTCGAGACTATGAACCCTCCTCGAACAAAGGGGGAGTAGGTTGATAATATGGATCCTCCTAGAAAATGAGGAGTGATGATGAGACTGACATCGATGATGGGATGACAGTGATGCTCCAAGAAGTCAAGTATGCCTGAAGATGGTGACAAAGTCCGACATTTGTTTGTGGATGATAGTATCTTCTCTTAAGGGTGGCAGGTATAACACTCTGTTCATGAGAGTGGTCCTTACTAGCTAAGTATGTCCCTGCAGATGATACTCTCGCATGGAGAGTACCCACATTCACTTGTGGAAGATAGTATCCTCTATTGAGGATGGAAGGTATAACACTTTGTTCATGAGAGTGGTTCTTACTAGGTAAGGATGGCACTGCAGATGTTACTCTCATGGAGAGTACCCACATTCAGTTGTGGATACCATATAATAACACTCGCTTAGGAGTGATCCTAACCTCAGTGGTATGGATGCTATACGATGAGTCCTCACAGACGCCAGGACTGACATTGTGTATGCAGTTGATATCTGTTGTGTAGATGATACTCTTGTATGAAGAGTATACCTACATGTGAGTTTAGATACCATAGAATAACACTTGCTTGGAGTGGTCCTAACCTGTGTGGTATGGATTCTCTATGATGAGTCCCCATAGATGCCGTAGTATAACACTAGCTTGGGAGTGTTCCTAACCTGTGTGGTATGTATATTCTACGATGGGCCGACATTGTGTATGTGGTTGAGATATGATATGTAGACAATACTCTTACATGGTAGAGTATACCTACACGTGAGAGTAGATACCATAGTCTAACACTCACTTGTGAGTGGTCCTAACCTGTGTGGTATAGATGGGTTACGATGAGTCCTCATGAACGATAGGGCCGCCACTCGGTGTGGTAAAGATCTAATTTTAGTTGTAGATGATTCAGTTGATCGATTTCATGGATCATGCTGATTGAGGATTGCATCATCCTTGGAATTATGTCCTAAAGTGACCGGGATTGATCATCCCGCAAATAGATCATGTGTACTGCAGGTAGCATAACAATGAAGGATCAAGTAGATCGAAGTACAGTAGGGAAGGGTCAAGTAGATAAAGTGTGGTTGCAAAGGATCAAGAAGGATCGAAGTGCTGCTGCAAAGGATCGAAAGCATTGAAGTGCTACTTCAAAAGAATCAAAAGGATTGAAGTGCTGCTACAAGGGATCGAGAAGATCAGAAGGCTGTTGTAGAAGATCAAAGTGCTGCTGCAAAGGATAGATAAGATCAAAGTGCTGCTGTAAAGGATCGAGAAGATCAAAGTGCTGCTATAAAGCATAATAAGATTGAATTTCCGCTGCAAAGGATCAGAAGATCGAAGTACCACTGCAAAGGATCATAAGATCGAAGTGCTACCACAAAGGATTGAAATATCGAAGTGTCGCTGCAAAAGGATCAAGTGATCGTGTGATGCAGAAGATGAAGACATTGAAGAGTAGTTGTTCTAAGCTACTGATGAATGTTGAAAACTTCCTATGATGTATATATGTATAGCCTCCATGATGTTGCAAATATTGTCTATCTGGTCTGCTATACTCTATGATGGTGTTGTCAGTAGAATAACCTTCTCGTTAAGGGGGAGTGTTGAAATATTGTAACTTCAAAGGATATTCTAAATGTATTTTACTGATGTAACCAAAGGGATATGTTATTATTCCTCCGATGGGGTGTTACTATTGTATTTGGTCATCATAGAGTCATGAGGTAAATCCTCCACTTGTGTCGGGTCTTTAGTATCCTAATAAATAGTACAATTTACTTTTTTTTAGTATTTCTAGGTGAAGTCGACCTAGATAGTTTATTGGGGCCGACTTGTCTAGTGTAAAAGTCAAGTGACGAAAAGAGTATAAATAGAGGAGATGTGTTCCTCATTTGTACACACACACACACTTGTGCACAACACATAAGAGAGAGAGAGAGAGAGAGAGAGAGAGAGAGAGAGAGAGAGAGAGAGAGAGAGAGAGAGAGAGAGAGAGAGAGATTTGCTATAGGGAGGCACACCTATTTGGGGCCTTGTATTTTACATTTTATACATCTTATACAGAGGAATTTTTTGCCAGGTTTTCTTCCCCATGAGCGTTTCCTAGGATAAATCTTTGTGTTCGTTTTGTGGTTGTGTTTGTCTATCTCTCGGTGATGTTTTTTCTTATGGTTATGTTGTTATGATGCTAAATGTTATAAGATCTGATATAACCATAAAAAATTAACATTCAATATTCACATACTGATGCTACAAAAGATGATCTAGAAGATGATTCACATGATTCAGTATCCACATACTGATACTAGAGAAGATGATCTAGAAGATAATTTAGTATATATATATTGATAAAATATGATTCAACACATACATAAGATGATTCGGTATTTACATATTGAGATTGTAGAAAATGATCCAACTGAGATCGATGATGTTCCAAAACTTCCAATGACATATAGAGATTCACCAGTCAGTTGACAGATGTGGTAGAAGTTGCTATTGTGGTTGAATACCTTCCTAGTTAAGAGGGAGTGTTAGAGTATTGTAACTTCAGAAGATGTTCTAGATGTATTGATTGTGTTCCTCTTTAGAAGATGAGTTTGGTCTTGTAAGAATGATTGAAAGAATCAATGTAAACCTCCAGATGTAAGTTAGGTCAATAGTACCCAAGTATCAAAATAATAAATGTTATTTTTGGTGCCTTGATAGACAAGTAGGCACAGACAATTGGAGAAGTCAGCCCTGTTAGGTTATAGGTCAAGTCAACTGAAGAATATAAATAGGGAGACACTCCCCTTCATTTGTATATATCTTACACTCAAGTATTGCGCTAGAGAGAGAGAGAGAGAGAAAGAGTACACTGTGGAAGATGAGAAACTATTATTGTTGTTGGGGTTTTACACTATACTTGGTTGAATTCTATACTAAGGAAGTTTTGCGGGGTTTTCTCCCTTGTGGTTTCCCCTAGGAAAATATTTATGTTCTCTTGTGTTGTTGCACTTGTCTTTCTTTCAGTGATCCATTGCTTATGTGTATGATGTTATGATGCTAAATTTTTTTAGATCTTGTATAACTATTAAAAATCTAAAAATCTTGCCACAACACATGATTTTTCTCTCAATTAAGAAATGTTGCAACTCTGCATAACAGTCTTTTGTCTCTCTATTCGAACCGCCCCCCCGCGAGTCTAGTTCTTACTGATTTTATAAGCTATGATTACAAATAATAGTCTTCGGATCAACTGTTATGACAATAAATTTCTTTAATGAATGGAAAATGAATATCCAATCTCGTTCTTTTGGTTGCAACTTCTAGAAAATGGTTTCAATGCTATGTATTAGTTTCATTGTCAAATCTATCCCGGATTTTCTCCATTATATATGCTCTCAAAATTTATATTAATAATAATTAGAATTGTGCAAATAATTACTAGTTGAGAAAGGAGGAAATAATTCATTGATAATAAGAAAAAATAATGATGGTTAAATAATAAGTAATATAAGAAATCTTCCCTCTTTCATTTCACGAGCCCGACCTGTGGTGATTTTTTTTCCCTAATTTTTTTTCCCCAATGCTTTAACCTTCATGATTGCAAAAGAAATATCTACAAATAAGAATAAGAAGAAATTAATCAAACTCCTTCTTACATCAAATATTTATATCAAAAATCAATAAAGATATCACGGAAGATGAAAATGATGGAAAAAGTATAAGAAACTTCCCTTTCCCTGGCCATTTTGATATTCATCACATAATGAAAAGTCAAAAGTAATTATGTGTGGTAGTTTTTTGTGAAATCGTCTCACAAAAATTACTACAATAATTACTCATGGCATCTCACAAAACTTATTACAATAATTAATTCCTTCTCCATCTATTTGTTTTGAAGCATCCTCCTTTTACTGGCCCCTGAGCCTTCTCCAATCCTGAGATATAGCGAATGTACCAAAACTACTTGTTTTAGTATTTTAGGGTTTTTCACGCCTGGGGTAAAATTAGGGTTTGACTTTCCCAGAGTTTTACCCAACCAAAAATATCTACCTTGGTCTCTAAAATTCGATTTTGATGAGGAGAGCAATATTATGCCGGGCTCACTCAAAAATTCCTCTTTTGTGAAAAGCCCTAATTTCCCGTAGCAAAAACTGAAAATGCCCGAAATCAAATTCTACTTCGACAGAAAGATGTGCCCTTCAATGGAGATTTATCCTAGCCTCCTTTTCTGATGAATTGTTGAGAGAGACCCAAAAAAGTAAGAAGCCCTAGCTTCTGTAGTTGCACAATGTCTTCTTCTCAAGTTAGCTCTAATACCATGTTAGGTTTTTATCATTTAAGCAATATGACCTTAGGATCTTATCTGAGAGAATAACATGCACATCAATAATTACAAGAGACAAGAGACATAAATAATTTTCCTTAGGGAAACCATAAAGGAGAAAACCCCACAACTTTCTTAGAGATAGAGTGAGTACCAATGGAAGCAGTAAAACCCAAAGACATAAAAGATGATCTCCACAGTTGTTCTCTCTCTCACTTGTGTGAGCACTTCTTCTCTCACTCATACTCCCCATTTGAGTGAGTGTGTAATAAATAGAGAGGCTCACTCTCTATTTATATTATTTCATTCACTTAATATTTGACTCTATTATCTAGGCTTGAGTAATCCTAACTCAGTTATGTAGGCTCGAGTAACCACAACTAGGGTACTAATGACCCGACTTACATTAACTCACCAGAGACGACTTCTCTAGGAGAGTCTAATAACCCTAGTTCCCCACAACTACGGGGAATTTAACCCTTGATAAAAAAGGAGGGTTACCCTCTATGACTTTACATGACTTGTTTACATTATTGATTCTCTCGATAGGAACATCACGGTATGACATGACTCAATTACATTACTGATACTTCTCGATAGGAACATCGGGGTACAATACATAATAATAAAAGTGAATACATTCCGAAGTTACAAATACATAAAAAAAAAAAACATACCTCGATTAAGATTCTCCTAAACGGTTGATCGAGGTATTAACACCTCGATCGAGGGTTTATAAAATGCTCAATCGAGGTCTTCTTAGATCCTCGATCGAGCTTTTGATAAACCCTCGATTGAGGGTTCAAGACCTCAATCGAGGGTTAAAGAAAAGCTCGATCGAGGGTTTAAGAAGACCTCGATAAATAATCTCTAATCATTATAACTATAAGTAGGCAACAAAACCATGATTTAATTCACTGCGTTTGTTGGATAGAAAATGGCCATTTATATTCATTTGTAGATATGGGTCGCAGAGTAATTGGAGTTATAGATATGATTGATCATATTTATAACTCCAATTACTCTGCGACCCATATCTACAAATGAATATAAATGGCCCTTTTCTACCCAACTAATATCTACACATAAAATATAGAGGAAGTGGCAGTAGTAATGCTTTTACTTGGTTCTTCTTCAAGGTATGTACTATTATCCACAAGTATCATTCTTCTAGTCAAAATTATGTTTTATTAAATTTATTATCATATAATTCTATGTTTGATTTTAATTGAATTCAAAGACCTTGTTCCCATGAACAATACGATATTTTAAAAAATTTGATTAAAGAAATTTTTGGGTGACCATATTCGTGTGGACACACGAATATGGGCACTTGAATATTTTTTTAGTTAAAGTTTTGAAAAGTTGGATTAATCTGCTAGCTCGATCGAGCTTTTCTCTAACCGCACATAAACATTCATTAGAGGTATTTAAAAACATGTGTAAAAGCTCGATTGATAGTTTTGGATACCTTGATCGAACTCATAGCTTGATCTTGACATTCTATTTCCATATGCATCATGTAAAGTTTCATTTATTGAAGTCTTCCAATAGATGCTTCGACACCTTGCATTTTGAATCCCCATTTGAATTGATGTCATTGAACATTTTCAATTCTTTTCGAAATGAGAATTAGTATCATGTTTAGTTTCCATACTTTTTGTTTTTTCGGATCCCACAGTCTTCATAACACCTTTTCTTTTATTTATTTTCCTCCGCTCTTAGCATTACGAAACACCAAAACAATTAGTCACGTGTTATTGATGTAAATTCTAATGTAATTCAATAATTTACTAGCAAGATTAACTGCAAATGTGTGGCACAATAACAATTTTGAAGAGTAAACAATGGACATTGATATAACCCAAGGAAACGAGGTCATATTTTTTTTTTCATGCTCACATTTTCATCTCTCTAAAGGTACTAAAAATAATTTTCTCCTTCGTATATAATTTTTAATTTAAAAAAATTATAATTATGTGATATGACTCTGAATTTAACACTAATTTTTATCTTAATCGTCCTATTCTATTCCACCCTGGGCTCTAGGATTTAAATATCTATCTCGAAGATCTATATCATAGGTATATTGTAGTCCTAAGAATCCAGGTCGAGTGGACACAACTCTCCTAAGTTCAACTCATCAACTGAATTGCATGCATAATTTCTCTCCTTGTTTCAATGTAAAAAGAATACTATGGAAATGATGCATGCAATTCAGTTGATGAGCTGAACTTAAGCGAGTTGTGTCCACTCAACCTGGATTATGAGGACTACAATCTACTTATGATATAGATCCTCGAGCCATATATTTAAACCCCAGATCCCATGGAGGAATAGAACAGGACGATTAAGATAAAAATTAGTGTTTTCAAAGTCATATCAAATAATTGTATTTTTTTTTAAAATTAAAAATTTATATACGAACGAGCAAAGTATTTTTAGTATTTAAAACCTTTCACTACATTTCTGAAACTCTAATTATGATCCTCAATTCTCCCCCCCACCCTACTGCTTCTCCATTCCAGCCCTATTTTATGTTATGAAGAAGTAGTTTAATGAACATTAAAAGCTTTTAACAATCCATTTCTCAAACCCTTGGTCCCATGGTGGTTTGTACCAGGGACTTTTGGTTTCCAGGTAAAATGCTGAAAGGTTTATTGGTAGAATAAGCTGGCAATACCATGAATTTTTTTTATGTTTAAATTTCTAAGATATTTATTATTTGCAGAGTTGGTCGAGGCAAAGTTGTTGGAAAATTGTGCTGGACATAGTTGTATCTATGGAATGGGTAGAATTGGAAAGAAAACATGTAAGTATCTCTGTTGCCAATCTCTGCATTTTTCCTCTACATATTTAGTTGGAAGTCAATGAATGGAAACCAAGATGTGTTGCCTTGAACGTATTGAGGGAAACTAGGATAACCTCCATCACCTCATCGAGTTGATTCTCTATGCCCAAACTTGTCATTAGTAGCTTGAAAGCAATGTTTAGATGAGGTCTTCCTTGATAAATAAAAGGATTTTTCTGAATCTGTATTTAGGTACATGAAAACATTAGGTTCAAGCAATTGTATGCACATTGGATATATTTCTGATAGGAATCAAATGATGTTGAAATTCCTTACCTCCATTCTCTTAGTTGGGTCCTTGAATCCCATTTCTAAAATGTCCTACATGGGCATAATCTTCTAGATAGGGATTATGGTAGTTAGTGTCCACAAGATGTTGAGAACTAGAGGGCTAGGATTTACCTACTCAATTTTTTGTACTAAATATAAATGTGGTGAGTGTGCATATAAAACCTTGGTAGTCATGTACAAAGCTTTTTTTTCGAGTGTTTAACAGTAACTCGATCGAGGGTTTATATGACCCTCGATCGAGGGTTTAATAAACCCTTGATAGAGCTTCTGTTAAAACCTCAATCAAGGGATTTGAATACCTCGACCGAGATACAGACCTCGATCAAGGGAACATAGCTGAGTGGAGTTCATATCAATAGATTCATCACCAAATCCTCTATCCATTGAGGTATCATGCATGTGTTTTCGCATTCATATGGTTTTTATTTAATTAGTTCTGAAACTTACACTTAGAAAACCTGACAACAACTTCGAAGCAGCTCAAAGAAAAATCCGTAGGGTAAAATATACACATCAAAAAATTTCTTAAAAATGCACAGCCCACACATCGACGCGTCCTCTTCAAAATGGTATCTTTGGTTTTTCATTTTTTGAAAACAGTGAAAAAAAAATGTTATGGACACACGTGTATAAAATGATGCTGAAATCAGATGTGGTCACTTTCAATAAATAATAAATAATTTTATATTGCGAAATAAATTAACAAAAAAATATACAGACCACAGTGCATTTTGTGTAGATCATGTTCATATTTTTCTTAAAAATTATTAATGTAAGATTGGATAATTGGGGTGGGACACGAGCCACTTATTAACTTCTTCAAATTTTTAAGCTCACACAGTTCATTAAATGCAAAATTTCACACATTAAATGACATTAGAATATTTAAAAAAAAATATCATTGGGAAGCCAACATAATATTCTCCAATTTTTTTTTTACTACAAGTTGAAATTCACATGGCATATATGCATTTCGAGGGCTTCTATCTAGCACATGAGTAAAAAATCAGGTTTTCATTGCCAAATTTGGCCAAAAAGTGTTACCCAACTTAATGCATTTACCCTTATATATATCTTTATGCATAAGAATTTGTCATTTTGAATATGTTATGAAATGTTTCTAATCATACAACTATATTTGACTTGAAGGAAGGTTTGTATGCAATCACCTACAAGAGAAGAAATGATGAAGTTGCGGATGTACAATATAGTTACAGATGTACAAGAGAAGAATGATGTAGTTACATATGTATAAATGAAGAATGATGCAAGTTGTAAATGTATGATGCAGTTGTGTATGTGGAAGAAGAGAATGCTAAAAGTTGCAGAAGGGTGATGTAAAGCTCAAGCATGTTCCTACAGAGGAACAAGTGACATATGTGTTAACTAAGCCTCTGGCTTGTGTAAAGCTTGAATACTTTCAAGACAAGCTTGGCGTAGTCCAAAAGGGCCTCTCTTGAAAGAGGGAGTGATAGTAGATGGAAGATGGATGCAGTGGTGAGTAGCTCATTCTAGAGGAGGGTAAATCTGGCTAGGCTTGTTTGTCTTGAAAGGGTTAGTAAGTCATGAAATTCCTATTGATCCCAGGGGGATTAGTATGTATGGCTAGGCTTGTTTGGCCCGAAAGGGTTAGTAAGATAGACAAGGCTTGTTTGGTCCCCAAGAAGATCCATATGTCTAACTAGTCTTGTTGTCTCCAAAGGGTTAGTAAGTTAGAAAAAATGCCTAGATGGATCTACCAGAGAACTCACCGTGATGCTGCTCTGAGATAGTTAGAGGGAAAGAAATGGTTATTATGTCTTGCTAGGCTTGGTTGGCCCGAAAGGGTTAGTAAGATAGACATGACTTGTTTTGTCTCCAAGGAGATCAATATGTCTGACTAGGCTTGTCGGTCCAAAATGGTTAGTAAGTCAAACAAGATGTTATTGTAAGTGGTTTCAATATTGTTATACTGATGATTGTTGGGATGTTTGCTTCATTTGCTGAGATGTGTGCTTCAGTATTACTATACTGATGATTGTTGATTGTTGAGATGATGGCTGAGATAGTTTCAGTACTCCTATATTGATGTAGGAAGATCAATATTTTCATACTGATTTTGTTGAGATAGTTTCAGTATTCCCATACTGATATGACAGATTCAGTATTTTCATACTGATATTGATGTGGCAAGCTTAGTATTTTCGTACTGATTTTGATGTGGCAAGTTCAATATTTCATACTGATGTTGATGTGGTAGGGTCAATATCTCTATATTGATGTTGATAAGATAGTTTTAGTATTTCTATACCAATGATGGTGAGGTAATTTCAGTATTTCTATATTGATATTGATGATGATGTTGATTCAACATTTGTATGTTGATGCTGATGATGTGGTTATGGTACAAACACCTTGTGTTGATGATGTTGATATGGTTGTGGTCCTGGCACCCTGTGCTGATAATGTTGATATGGTTGAAGTCACAACACTTTGTGTTGATGATAATGATGTTGTTTCAACATTTTTATGTTGATGATGTTCCAACATCTCTATGCTGATAATGCAGATGATGATATATCATTTATTGATGATGTTGCTTTAACACTAACATGCTAATGATGTTGTTGTTGTTTTAGTATTCACAGACTGATGATGCAAATGATGATGTTTCAGTATTTACATATTGATGATGCAGATGTTGATGTTTCATTATTTACATACTGATGATGCATATGATGATGTTTCAATATTTACATATTGATGATGTAGGTGATGATGTTTCGGTATTTACATACCGATGATGATGATGCCATTTCAATATTTACATACTGATGTTCCAGATGATGTTTCAGTATTCACATACTGATGTGGTAGACGAAGATTCAGTATTCACATACTGATGTTATAGAAGAAGGTATAGAAGATGATTCAGTATTCACATATTGATGTGGTAGAAGATGATTCAGTATCCACATACTGATATCCCAAAAGATGATTCAATATTCATATACTGACATGACATAAGATGATTTGGTGTTGAAATATTTCAACTTCAAAGGATATTATAAATGTATTTTACTGATGTAACCCAAGGGAGATGTTATTATTCCTCCGATAGGGTGTTACTATTGTATTTGGTCATCCTAGAGTCATGAGGTAAATCCTCCACTTGTGTCAGGTGTTTAGTAACATAATAAATAATATAATATACTGTTTTTTAGTATTCCTAGGTGAAGTCATCCCAGACAGTTTATTGGGGCCGACTTGTCTAGTGCAAAAGTCAAGTGATGAATAGAGTATAAATAGAGCAGACATGTTCCTCATTTGTACATACACACACTTGTGCACAATGCATAAGAGAGAGAGATACATATCTACTGGAGGGAGGTGCACCTATTTGGGGTCTTGTCTTTTACTTTTTATACATCTTATACAAAGGAAGTTTTTGCTGGGTTTTCTTCCCCATGAGGGTTTCGCAAGATAAATATTTTTGTTATTTTTGTGGCTATGCTTGTCTATATTTCAGTGATATTTTTTATTATGGTTATGCTATCATGATGCTAAATGTTATAAAATCTGATATAACCATAAAAATTAACATGGTATTAGAGCCACCTTGAAATAAGTCTTTGTGCAGCCGAAACAATGCTATAACTACAACTATTGAATATTAGGGTTTCATGCTTAAAAACCCTAAAATACTAAAACTAGTAGTTTTGGTACTTTCGCTCTATCTCAATATTGGAGAAGGATCAGGAGCCAAAAATTTTACAAGACGAATATAAATTCCTTATGAACACTATGTAAAACTTTCAGCCTTAGATTTTCTATATTATGGGAGATATGATTCCTCCAAGTTAGGGTTACATCCTCTCCTAGGATTCAGCCTTAAACATGTGACCTCGGGAGAATTGTTATATCTCCGGATATGAAGGTCCAAATGAAATTTTGCATGATGTTCTAGATAGGTCAAGGACGGTACTTTTTTTGGTAAACATTTCAGACCTGAAGGTGAAACAATGACACTTGGAAGTCTATACAAGTTCGATATTCTGAACAGATCTAAAAAAAGTCACCTTGAGAAAACGTGCATAAGTACCAATTGGTGAAACCAATTCTTGTCTAACCTATGGTGTTGGAAAGAGGAAAAAAAGGATACCTTAGTACAAAGTTTCAGACATAGAGGAGCATTAATTGCAGAGATACTGCAAAAATAATATCAAAAATTTCTGCATAAGAAACTGAAGAAAACTAGGGAATCCAATATTTTGCAGTTCTGATCACAATTTTGGGAAAATGAGTATACTATTTAGATAGCCTTGAGGAGGGGCATATTTATATCTAGTAAGATATGAAAGATACCTTAATTGAAAAATTAGGGTTTCTTTTCCAAACCCTAGGTCTACCAGAAGCATCATTCCAGAAAAGCTTTCAAGCAAGCATGCGATTGAAGCAATCTCACTGGTCAAAGAAGAAGCTGTTGATCTAGAAGGAGATGACGACAAACAAACAAAGATAAGTATTTGAATTGTATTTCCTGTATATGTTGTGTATTATGCATGATAGAATGTTTGCATTAATGGAAATATACTACTAATATGCATGTGATGGGTAAGTAGCCCATGGTGCTATACAAATCTCCATTGCTACTTATCTAGAATGAAACCTCTTTGCTGACATATTGGATTAGTGAAAAATATCAATGATCTCATGGTAGAGATGGAAGGCATCTAGAAATTTTTTGTGAGATATGGATGGATATTGTATTGGATAAACAGTTGCATGATGCATAAGAATTTGTCATTATGCATATGTTCTATGAAATGGTTCTAACCATGCAACTGGTGCATTTGACTTGTAGGAAAGGTCATGTACAACCGCCTACAAGAAAAGGAATATGAGACTTGTTCCAAAGAACAAGTGATGACAATTCAAGATTCACTACAATAAACATGAACTTGAAGCTCCTAGGGTCAGAGACACTGTGACGAAAGAAAGAGCTTCAGAGAGTGGTAGATCCACCTCGAGAGATTAAGATCACCTTGGGTACGAGAGATAACTCAAGATGAAGAAAAGTATGGAGGGAATTCCAAACCAAAGTAAGAGGTGTCAGACACACTCTAGCTATGTAACACATTTGGGTGACATCATTGATGCTAACCCTTCTAGCTATGGAAGAAGCTATGGCCAAAGAGTAACAGTTGATCATGGGGAATGATGTCTAGGATATGATTCCGTGACATGAAGGGAAGTCTGTAGTGTCTCCATATGGATCTACAAGAACAAGTGTAGAAAGAAAGGTTGGTGGTTTGTATAAAAAAGAATAGACTATGACATGACATACTCTATTGACTAGACACACTTCTTCAGAAGTATATCTCGAGCAAAGCCTCCACCTGTATAGAATATGCTTTGTACGAGCTCAGAAGGAACCCATAGAAAAGCAAATCCAGGAGCTTGAAAGATCATCTAGAGTAATGAATATCTTAACCTTTGCTACAAGGTTGAAGATGGAAACCTATAGAAGATAACAAGATCACAGATGGTTGCAAAAAGGAACTTTTCGACAAAGTTCAAGATAAAAGGATCTTGGTATCTAGTAACTTGAGATGGATACATAGTAGCAGAGGATGTTGCTTGTCACTCCAGTAAAGAATGCAAAGGGAAGATGATGCTCTGCTTTAGGGGGAGTGATTATAGAAGATCTATGAGTTTGACATGGTACAACATGATGGGAAAATTCCTGATGGATAGAGACTTTACCAAGAGGAAAGTGGGTTCCAACCTTCAAGGTTGAATGAGGAAGACTAGGATATGTCGATGACCTAACAGAATGAACTCATGATAGATGCAATGATGGAAGAATACCAGAATGATGTTTGGGATATAGTACCCAATCCAGAAAGCAAGAGTCTGGTATCTTCTAAATGGACTTGAAAAGATAAAATATGTTGTTGATGGAAGTAAGGCAAGATTTGTGGCTAGTGGATTCTCTCAGAGAGAGGGAATTGGTTATGAAGAGACATTTGCTCCAGGAGAAAGGTATACTTCCATCAGAACTATCATCACACTTGCTTCCATCATAAAGTGGGATCTACACTAGATGTATGTAAAGACAACCTTCCTTAATGGTATGATTGAGGAAGAGGTTTACATCGAATAGCCACAAGGATTTGAAGTTGAAAACAGAGTGATGCATGTATGTAAGTTGAAAAATACTTTGTATGGACTGAAGCAAGCTCCTAGAGCTTGCTATGGAACAATCAATAGCTTCTTGACAAGCATGGACTTTACTAAAAGTAAAGTTGATCCTAACCTTTGCCTCAAGGTTATGTATGATGAACATGCCATACTATTATTGTATGTGGATGATCTATTTTTGACTAGAAATGAGAAAGAGATCACAGATTGCAAGAAGAGGCTAGTTGAATAATTCGAGATGAAAGATCTTGGATTGATGCATTATTTCCTCAGGATGGAAGTGTGGAAGAGATCAGAGGAAATATTTTCGTACCAGGGAAAGTATGCTGTGGAAATCTTAAAGAAGATTTGATATGTTGGATTTTAAGTCTATGGCCACACCCATGGATAACAACATGAAGTTGTTTTCTGATGAGACATCAGAGTTAGTGGATATGACTCAGTACATACATATTATTGAGTCATTGATGTATCTGACGAACACAAGGTCAGATATATGCTTTGTTGTGAACACCTTGAGTCAGTATCTAGGTAACCCTAGATGTGTTCACTTGATAGCTGCAAATCATGATGAGGTACCTTAAAGGTATGACAGACTTGGGAATTTACTATGGTAGAGACCATGACTACATATTATATGGATATAGGGATTAAGATTGGGCATGAAGTGCCGCAGACAAAAATATCACTTCAGGTGGATGTTATTGTCTGGGATCCGCCATGATCTCATGGTTTAGTTTAATGTTGCTCTCAGTACAACTGAAGCAGAGTACATGATATCTTTCTCCACTATTTGGGAAGCCATATGGCTTCGAAAAGATGATGTTAGGACTATTTGACATGAAGTTGTATACCACAGTGTTTCTTTGTGACCATCAGAGTTGCATAAAGATGACAAAGAATCCTGTGGAATATGGTACGAAGGGAGACATGAAACTCCAGTATGTGAGTACTGATGACTAAGTTGCTAATGTGGTGACCAAGCTTCTGTGACAAGCTTGGTGTACTTCGTGAAGACTTTCCTCGCAAGGAGGAACAATGATGTTGATACTGAAGACTTTCCTGGTAAGGAGGAACAGTGATGTTGATACTGAATACTTTCCTCGCAAGGAGGAACAATGATGATGATACTACAGACTTTCCTTGCAAGGAGGAACAATGATTATATGGACCCTTCTTGAAAAGGAGAAATAGGTCGAATATATGGATTTTCTTCAATAAGGAAGAACAAGTCAAAGATATGATATTTCTTCAGAAATGAAGAACAAGTCGAAGATATGGACTTTCTTCAAAAAGGAAGAACAAGTCGAAGATATGGAATTTCTTCAGAAAGGAGGAACAAGTCAAAGATATGGACTATCCTCGAAAAGGAAGAACAGGTCGAGACTATGAACCCTCCTCAGACAAAGGGGGAGTAGGTTGATAATATGGATCCTCCCAGAAAATGAGGAGTGATGATGAGACTGACATCGATGATGAGATGATAGTGATGCTCCAAGAGGCCAAATATGCCTGAAGATGCTGACAAGGTTCGACATTTATTTGTGGATGATAGTATTGTCTCTTGAGGATGGTAGGTATAACACTTTGTTTATGAGAGTAGTCCTTACTAGCTAAGGATGTCCCTGCAGATGCTACTCTCGCATGGAGAGTACCCACACTCACTTGTGGAAGATAGTATCTTCTCTTGAGGATGGAAGGTATAACACTTTGTTCATGAGAGTGGTTCTTACTAGGTAAGGATGGCCCTACAGATGTTACTCTCATGGAGAGTACCCACATTTAGTTGTGGATACCGTATAATAACACTCGCTTGGGAGTGGTCCTAACCTTAGTGGTATGGTCACTATATGATGAGTACTCACGAATACCGGGACTGACATTCTGTATGCAGTCGAGATCTATTGTGCAGACGATACTCTTATATGAAGAGTATACCTACATGTAAGTGTAGATACCATAGAATAACACTCGCTGGGAGTGGTCCTAACTTGTGTGGTATGGAGTCCTCACAGACGTCGTAGTATAACACTCGCTTGGGAGTGGTCCTAACCTGTGTGGTATGGATGTTCTATGATGGGACGACATTGTGTATGCGATCGAGATCTTCTCTGTAGAAAATACTCTTACATGGTAGAGTATACCTACATGTGAGTGTAGATACCGTAGTATAACACTCACTTGTGAGTGGTCCTAACCTGTGTGGTATGGATGGGCTAGGATGAGTCCTCACGGATGATAGGGTCGAAACTGGGTGCAGTTGAAATCTACATTTAGTTGTAGACGATTCAATTGATTGATTTCATGGATCATGCTGATTGAGGATTGCATCGTCCTTGGAATTATGTCCTAAAGTGATCGGGATTGATCATCCCACAAATAGATCATGTGTACTGTAGGTAGCGTAACAACGAAGGATCAAGTAGATCGAAGTACAGTAGTGAAGGGTCAAGTAGATTGAAGTGCGGCTGCAAAGGATCAAGAAGGATTGAAGTGCTGCTTTAAAGGATCGAAAGCATTGAAGTGCTCCTTCAAAAGGATCGAAAGGATCGAAGTGTTGCTACAACGGATCGAGAAGATCAGAAGGTTGCTGTAGAAGATCGAAGTGCTATTGCAAAGGATCGAGAAGATTGAAGTTCTGCTGCAAAGGATCGAGAATATCGAAGTGCTGCTGCAAAGCATCAGAAGATCGAAGTTCTATTGCAAAGTATCAGAAGATCGAAGTACCACTACAAAGGATCAGAAGATTGAAGTGTTTCCACGAAGGATTGAAACATCGAAGCGTTGTTGCAAAAGGATCAAGTGACTGTGTGATGCAGAAGATGAAGACATTGAAGAGTAGTTGTTCCAAGCTACTGATGAATGTTGAAAACTTCCTATGACATATAGATGTATAGCCTCCATGATGTTGCGGATATTTTCTCTCTGGTCTGCTATAGTCTATGATGGTGTTGTCAGTAAAATAACCTTCTCGTTAAGGGGGAGTGTTGAAATATTGTAACTTCAATGGATATTCTAAATGTATTTACTGATGTAACCCAAGGGAGATGTTAGTATTCCTTTGACGGGGTATTACTATTGTATTTGGTCATCATAGAGTCATGAGGTAAATCCTCCACTTGTGTCAGGTCTTTAGTTCTATAATAAATAATATAATATACTATTTTTGAGTATTCCTAGGTGAAGTCGGCCTAGACAGTTTATTGGGGATGACTTGTCTAGTGCAAAAGTCAAGTGACAAAAAGAGTATAAATAGAGGAGATGTGTTCCTCATTTGTACACACACACTTGTGCACAACGCATAAGAGAGAGAGAGAGACATATCTCCTGGAGAGAGGCGCACCTATTTGGGGTCTTGTCTTTTTCTTTTTATACATCTTATACAGAGGAAGTTTTCCCCATGAGCGTTTCCCAGGATAAATCTTTGTGTTCTTTTTGTGGTTGTGCTTGTCTATCTTTCAGTGATGTTTTTTCTTATGGTTATGTTGTTATGATGCTAAATTTTATAAGATCTAATATAACCATAAAAACTTAACATTCAATATTCACATACTGATGCTACAAAAGATGATTCAGAAGATGATTCAGTATCCACATACTGATACTAGAGAAGATGATCTAGAAGATAATTCAGTATATATATACTGATAGAATATGATTCAACACCTACATAAGATGACTCAGTATTTACATACTGAGATTGTAGAAAATGATCCAGCTGAGATCAATGATGAAGACGTATGATGATGTTCCAAAACTTCCTATGACATATAGAGAATCACCAGTGAGTTGACAGATGTGGTAGCAGTTGCTACTGTGGTTGAATACCTTCCTAGTTAAGAGGGAGTGTTAGAGTATTGTAACTTCGGAAGATATTCTAGATGTATTGATTGTGTTCTCCTTAGGGAGATGAGTTTGGTCTTGTAAGAATCATTGAAAGAATCAATGTAAACCTCCGGATGTAAGTTAGGTCAATAGTACCCAAGTATCAAAATAATAAATGTTATTTTTTGTCTTGATAGACAGGTCGGCCCAGACAGTTAGACAAGTCGGCCCTGTCAGGTTATAAGTCAAGTCAACTAAAGAATATAAATAGGGAGGCACTCCCCTTCATTTGTATATATCTTACACTCAAGTATTGCGCTGGTGAGAGAGAGAAAGAGTATATTGTGGAAGATGAACAACTATTCTTGTTGTTGGGGTTTTACACTATACTTGGTCGAATTCTATACGAAGGAAGTTTTGCAGGGTTTTCTCCCTTGTGGTTTCCCCTGGAAAAATATTTGAATTCTCTTGTGTTGCTGCACTTGTCTTTCTTTCAGTGATCCATTACTTATGGTTATGATGTTATAATGCTAAATGTTTTTAGATCTTGTATAACTATTAAAAATTTAAAAATCTTGCCACAACAAATGATTTTGCTCTCAATTAAGAAATATTGCAACTCTCCATAACAGTCTTTTGTCTCTCTATTCGAACCCCCCTCGCGAGTCTAGTTCTTACTGAAGCTATGAATACAAATAATAGTCTTCGAATCAGCTCTTGTGACAATAAATTTCTTTAATGAATGGAAAATGAATCTCCAATCTCTCGTTCTTTTGGTTACAACTTCTAGAAAATGGTTTCAATGTGTATTAGTTTCATTGTCAAATCTATCATGGATTTTCTCCCGTTATATATGCTCTCGAAATTTATATTAATAATAATTAGAATTGTGTAAATAATTATTAGTTGAGAAAGGAGAGGGATAATTCATTGTTAATAAGAAAAATGAATGATGGTTAAATAATAAGTGATATAAGAAATCTTCCCTGCCTGCGGTAATTTTTTTCCCCAAAACAAAATGTCCCAATGCTTTAACCTTCATGATTGCAAAACAAATATCTGCAAATAAAAATAAGAAGAAATTAATCAAACTCCTTCTTACATCAAATCTGTATATAAAAAATCAAGAAAGATGAAAATGATGGAAAAAGTATAAGAAACCGTCCAGAATCTTTCGATATTCATCACATAATGAAATGTGAGAAGTAATCTTTTTTGTGAAACCGTCCAGTGAACCATCTGCTTCAAGTGTGCAATATTTGGCAGATATCATTAAACAATCTCACAAAACTTACTACAATAATTACTCATGGCATCTGACAAAACTTATTACAACAATTAATGCCTTCTCCATCGATGATTTGTTTTGAAGCATCCTCCTCCTTTTACAGGCCAACGCTTCCTTCAATAATCACCAAAAATAAATAGAGAATTTGTTAAACCTCATTTTCTGGAAATTTGCACCTTGTTGGCACTTGTTCAAAGACTTGCCACCCCTATTGGATATTCCCATACGATTTGATGGTAACAATAATGGGGTTCCCACAAAGATCTTGCATCTTTATCTCAACGTGTATCTTCATCAAACTCCACGAGGGTGATGTGATAATAAATTTGGTTGCATAAAACAATACCTTCTTCTTTACAAAATGATAAACTTCCATTTCATAAAATATTTTCCACATTAATCTTATGAACAGTATTAATATATTCTAGAATATCAAGCCATTCTTCTTACTAATTAATCCTTCGTAATTTGACAAATTAGTCAAACAATTTCATAATTTTATTTGTTAAAAGAAACATGACATAATGTCATAATTTTATTTGTTAAAAGAAACATGACATAATGTCATATAGATACAAATATAATAATAAAAAGTAAGACTTATGGTATTAGTTTTTTTACAATGTTAAAAAAATAATAACTCGCAATGGCCCCAAAAAAATGTGCAATCGTAAGTAGAAGGAAAAAAAATTGGGAAATCAAGTAGATGTGATGAAGTGAAAATAGTAGTAAAAAAATGTCATGAAAAGCTTGTTGCATGGTTTCCTTTGAATTAAAGTTTTTATGAAGTATGATGTTAATTCATTTGCAACTTCTTGATTTTATTCTGAAAATTTTCTTTAAAAAAAGGGAGTTCTATTGCAATTTTAATTTTGCATGGTTGTTTTCGGTTGCGACTCAGCTCCCCCTAGTTCCAAATATCATTCTGTGTGTTACGACAATGCCGCGCTATTGGAGAGTTCGCAGCTGTCAGAGGGGAAACAGGAGAGGCTAAGTCAACAGTGGGGCTATCCCCATCCCCATAAATGCTCTTCCAACAATTGATGAAGACGCCTCTCTGCGACCCTTTAACTGGGCCGACCAATACATGGCGAAGACGCCAACGACAATTGAAGCTTTCATTGCCATCAAGGAAATAAACATCCTCAGGGAGTTCGGGGACCTCATGGGTAGACCCCTGATGATCTACCCGTTCTGGATTGCTCGTATTCTGCTTGCACAAGATATTCAAGCAAAGGTTCATATTGCTCAAGGGATTCAAGAGGCTCTAGATCTCATCACGAGGGGGAAAGAGGAAAGCACAGTTGGGTTCTGGCTTCTAGATCAGATTGCCATGGAGATTTTGGATAGTCTAGGGGAAATCTCCACTACCACGGTGATTACTCCTGCTAACTCGCCTGCCAACGAGGGGGCAAGTACTCTGCATTCTCATCAAGAGGAATGCCCCCCGGGATCAAACCCAGCTATGGGAAGATGAGGTTACGGGAATTGTGTTTTATGGACTTTATGCTTGGTTCATTGTAAGTTTTGATGTAGTATTCCTCTGTGATTTCGTTAAAGGAAGGCGATGATGGTATTACATGTCTGGAGACTAATTGTAGACCCATTTTTGATATGATGGTTAAGAGGGTCCAATGTTTTGGGGTGTACCTAGTGTGGCCCATCTACCAGCTTTAAGATGGGTATTCTAAGGTTTTTGTGGCTCTGTGCATTGGTTGGGCCTGGGTTTTATGTTACTTCTGAAGGCCTTAGTCTACTCTGAAGGCCTTTAGGATGGTTCCAGTATTAGTTGCTAATTTGGCTTTGAATGAAGTCAGTTCTATGGGCTCTCGTCATGTAAATGTCCTATATTATTTCCTTTTTCAGTCTAGATCTTCGGGGACGACCCTTCTGAGCCCTAATTGTGCCCAAGCTGGTTCTGTCTAGCTCTGTTAACAAATTAGGCCCGTTTGTACTTATTTTTGTAACACCATTTTTGTACTATAATACAATTCTCTTGCTTACTGATTAAAAAAAAAATTGCATGGTTCTTTGGAAAAATAAGTTTGTATTTTGATCTCCTTTGCTTAGCCATTTTATGTGGAAATTTTGATTCTAGAAAAATCTCCTATTTTCCGTCCAAACCATCCACCTTATGAATAAGTTAAATTTTATTTTGATTTAGAGGTTTAATGATTCCTTGTTAATTGGTAAGTGTGTAATGTCATATCTTTATATATGTTCCTCCTCTAAAATATATAAATAATATCATCTTATTCTAGACCTTAATGTTAATGCAGGGATACTTCGACTTTTCGCTTATTGAGATGGGGTTATTGATGGGATTCTGGTCGGTGATTTTTGTTTGTAGTTGGAGAAAAAAGGGCTAAGTAGAACAAATAGAATCTTCCTCTAGCTACATGTATAAAGAATGTGGAAAGGAAAAAAAATAAGCAAGTAAAGTAGATGTAAACATCAATGAGCATTATAGAAAATAGAAAAGAATATGCTAAATATTAAGCACTATAGAAACATATTAACTCATTGTATGCGGTACATCTTATTTTGTTAAGTACTAAAAATATTGAAGGAAATGTACATCACAATTTAAATTAGCAGTTAGTGTCGTTCCAAAAGCTGCATAGAGTAGATGACCAACATATTTTGTAAGTAAAAACATGTAGAAGAGTCACCAAAAAAAATAATGGAAAATGTGACAATATTTTTTCCAAGATGTTCATAAATTCTTAAATATGATGTCATATTAACAAGTATATTGAAATTAAATAAAAAAATTGAAAACAAATTTGTTTGAATTGACTATATATATATAACCAATAAAATTACCACAAATAACATCTTAAAATCTTATCAATACTCATTAGATTTGCATATCACTTCAACCCAATCTAATCTTTTTTTTTGAGGAATGAATGAGCTATACTTGCTCTCATTTAATATTTATAAGTGCTCTTTCCTAAATATAAATATTCTTAATTTTGATATCGCTTCAACCCAATCTTTTTGTTTGAGGAATGAATGAGCTCTAAATTTGCTCCCATTTAATATTTATAACTGTTCTTTCCCAACTATAAATATTTTTTAATTTGAAATAAAGTAAATGTAAATGTTTTAGTTTCAATACATTGTTAAAATTCAAGGTATAAAAGATCACATTTTGAAGTGCTTGTTTCCAAAGACATTGTGTCAAACCTCTTTAATTTAGGAATGTAAAATTTATCAAAATTACAAAGTATTCTTTCCCAAATAAAAAATTATTACTTTTAAAGTAAAGTAAACGTAAATGTTTTAAAAACATACATTGTTCAATGTATAAAAAGTTACACTATACAATGTTGGTTTCCAAAAACATTATGCCAAGCCTTTTTCATTTAAAAATATAAACAATTAAGTTAAATAAAAACAGTTTTACATATTTTTTTTAAATTAAATTAATTCACATTTATAAAAAGTGTTTGCTTTTCATAACTTATAAATGCTTTATTTATCACAAATTATGAAAACTTTAAGTTATATTTAAGCATCAGGTGTTCCTTACCCTCTTTACGTATCATATTGCAATGGAAGCTTTATTGTAAGCATATGTAGTTTGTTTGGATGTGTGGAGATTTTATCTTCTTCAAAAACCACTTTATCTTACTATAATTTTTGTAATCTATTAGTTTTAACAAGGTATGTTGATATTTCAAAGCAAGTCAAATTTAATGCATATAAATAAGGGGTTTAGTTTTTATTATTATTTAAAAATGTCTTATATGTTTTTCTTTATTCATAATATTAGTGGATGAAATAAATAATCTGTAAATTCTATATTTATATTTTTTTATGACTAACATTAAATCATCTCAGCTATTTGTAAATTCTATATTTGTATTATTTGATGACTAACATTAAATCATCTCAGCTTTGCCAACAACGTAAGTTTTTGTATGTTCTTCAATTTCACACAGCAATTTGTAGAAAGTACATTCAATGACATACAATGTTGGATGCTTTCCACTTTTTCAAGCTTGCAACAACGGTTAACATTTAGGAATCAAAGATTTGTCACCTAGCCCATTTCTCATATGCTCTTCAGCTTCTTGTTGGGCTATAGGGTAGACCCGGGTTTTATACCATTCACTTCGCACCAACAAAAGACCCACAGTGTTGGCCCTTTCGGCAACAACCTGCGAACAGGTTGCAGTCTCACCCGAAACAGCTATGGGGTGCCACAGAATCAGGTTTATGCAAGCAGAAGATGGATATTATTGTACCTTTAGCTTCTAACAAATGATAAACATAAATCACAGAGCTTAACATTCACTTATTTAGCTTCGCGGTTAGATAAACAAACACTGCCTTGCTTAACCCTTTACTGGGAATTCACAGCAAAGTTATTATTTAGCAGTGATCTTACTTATCAGTTATATATTTATCAATGCATAAAAGAACTTAACCAAAACAACACCACAGAATCACGACACAAGATATAACGTGGTTCACCCCCAGTTTAGGGGCTACGTCCACAGAACTGTGTTTTATTCAACTCTTTACAAAAACCACAGTTCTGATCTGCACACTCAGCTGCAGATCCCTTCAAGTCCTCAAAGCCACGCACACAACTACAGGCCTCTGCGCACACAGCTGCAGATCTTCTTAATCACCAAAACCCCTCTGCGCACACAGTTGGGACTTAACCTTACAAACAAGCCTTAGCTTCGCATCAATTCTTCTTACATCAAAAGCCTAAACCGACTTCTTTACAAGAGTGCTTATTTATAGTGCACTTATTACAAAACCATGGGCTGAAACCATGGGCACCCCGAACCCTAAACCCTGGACTTAAACCATGGGTTTATTACAAAAAGATGACTTTGACTCAACCTTGACACCCCTAAGACTATTTTGAGTCGTAAATCTGCTTACAAATTCCCACAACCTTGTGGAGTTACCCACCTTAAGGACCGTTAGGGTGCGCGCCCCAACACTTCTTAGGAAAAATTGCATTCAACTCTCTCAAAGATACCAATGTTTCAATAGTTGTTTCACTAATGTATCCAAACATTTACTAAAATCCCCATTCATGAAATGTTTCTTCTATATATATATATATATATATATATCAAAGAAAACAAGCATAATTTGTAAATCAATACAATCAAAGTTAAAATATAATTATAGACTTAACCCATTAGCTAACATGACTTGAGATATGAAACATGACAGAAACCTATTATGCAGTTTTCAAGTGTCTACAGATCATGCTCCCCTTTCACTTCATACACTCCAACCTTTGTTCGTCCACATAAGCTCATAAAGATTGACATTATTAAACACAGTAGGAATAATTGTAATCCTAATCTCAGTAGAAAACATACTATACTCAACTCACTCAACTAAGTCAACAAAGAAGCTGACAAACCTTTCAATTCATTGTAGTTCTCTATCGTCAATTTCTTGAGGTTCCTTAAGTCACCCAATGAAGGTGGAAAACATTTCAATTGCTCACATATTATGAGCTCCAATTCCTTAATATCATTTAAGTCATATACGGAAGGTGACACTATGTGCAACAACCCACTTCCCAACTCCAAGACTTCCAAATTGCTCAACTCTCCAATTGCACTAGACAACTCTTTTATATTGAAATCATAGTTGCCAAGTTCTGATTGGGCTCGATACGAAATACTAAAAAACATTAGGGAATATAAATTCTACAAATATAAATATATGTTATGTTTTCAAAATTCTAAAATATCAATATTGATTATTATAACAACAAACATGTTGACATACAAAGTATTTTAAGTATTTTGTTTATCAATTAAAAACCAATGTTAATATTAATATATCAATAGAAAAACCATTTTGTTTATTATTTAGAACCTTAAAAACTTGTAACTTAGATAATTAAAATTCTGAATATTTAATCATAAATTATAAATAATTAATTTACAATATAATAAATTATTATCCATTCTTCTTTAAAAAAATATAAAACTACATAGTTTAATTAAATAATAAAACATTGAAATATTAATTTCTTATAAGAATTTGAGCAATTTTAAGATGAATTTATGCTAGTAAATACAATTTACTTATAATGACAATTCAATAGGCAACTTATAATATCTATATATATACACACACCAAAATACACAAAAAAAACAAACATAAATAGATATATACTATTTAACTTAATTATTTATCAAATTTTATTACAAAATGTGTAACAAATTTGAATAAATAAATTAAAATAAAATAAAATAAAAATTATATTATTTCTTATAATCTTTTAAAATTTTAATATATATTCTCAATAATACAAATCTTTATAAACTTAAGTTTTTTTTAAATTAAATAATTAAAAAACTTAACAATAATTTAAACATGGTTTATAAATAAAGGTTTTGGAAAATCCATTAATATTTAAAATCCCTTTCATGATATTAAAACAAATACAAATATAAATTATCTTGAAGATATATGATATATGATATAGGAATAAATTATGAGTGGTTTACAAATAAAGGTTTTGGAAAATCCATTAATATTTAAAATCCCTTTCATGATATTAAAACAAATACAATATAAATTATCTTGAAGATATTTGATAGAGGAGTAAATTATGAGTGTGGTAGAGGAAGGTTTCATGATATTAAAACAAATACAATATAAATTATCTTGAAGATATTTGATAGAGTAAATTATGAGTATGGTAAAGGAAGGTACGTTGATACATGGTAAAAGTTGGGAAATGGTGATGGCCATTATGTGTGGAAGGTTGTATTTAATATGTGGCATAGGAGTAGGATAATGATTAAGCATATAATTTACTATGTTATTAATTAATGTTTGTATTATGGAATATACAAACTTTACTATAAAAAATATACACATTTAGGTCTTTGATATTATGATGACATTACAATGTATATAATAATAATAATTTTTTTACATATTTAGAGTTCCATAAGTTTCATTAAGATCTATCTAGTTTATTTAATGATAATATTTGTTCTTTTATTAAAATGACACATATTATCTCCACATTGAATGTAAAGCTCATAATAAATTAAAATGATTTTATGCTAAAATTTTATTCCAAATTAATATTCATCTTATCTTGTTCGTTGAAATCTATTTCACCAAGAAATGAAATACATTGAAATATTTTTTTAAAGTTCTTCATATCGATATTACATCTGTACCCTAAGTCATTTAATGAAAAATCAATGGTACTTATGAACTTGAAATCCTCTGATCATTATAATTTTTTTTTTATATATACTTAAAAAACCTGAGATGCACTTCAGTCACGATCTATGAGAAAATAATGTTTAAAAACGTCTATATTTACGTAAATAAAGATATAGTTGTAAATGCTGTAAACATGAATTCATATTCGGATTCGACTGAATGTGTCAAAAAAGAGCTTGACTTGGTTGTGAAGGGGGTTCTTGGGCGCGTTCTATCCTTTTGACAATTCGACGTCCTCCATTTTCCCTGTTTCTCTCATATGAGACAAACAAGTTCATCATTTACTGGGTTTGTTTCACACACTCGTTTTGTCTCCTCTAGACAACGCAATGAATGGAGAAGGAAAAGGAAACGCACCAAGTCCAGTGCCAGGCAGTAAAGCAGTGAAAAATGCCTTACTTAGTGCAGTAGAATTAAGAAATGTTGGGATCAAATTTGACCAAAAGAGAGCCACAATTTCTCTTCCTCCACTCAATATCACAGACCACACATAGGTACTCTTTCGTAACCTAATTGCTTTTGAGATGTGCTGCAAGCCATCTGGATTCAATTACGTTACGTGGTACGTGAGTCTCATGGATGACTTGGTCGACTCGTAAGAAGATATAGCTTTGCTACAGAAAATGGGCATCCTCACAACCCGCCTTGGGAGTGATGCAGAGGTTTCCGAGCTCTTCAAACTTGGGCCCATGCCTTTCCATAGAAAAACAACATTCCCAAAAAGATGATTGTAGCAATGAATGCAAAACAACAGAAAAAATATATTCCTTCCTTCCATTGATAAACGGGAGCCTTCCATTGAGAAACATGAGCCTTAATATTGTCGTATGGTTTTCCTAGTAATAATGGGGATTTTCATTTGTAGTGGAGATCAAAATTATATGTTGCAGTGGAGGTACATGGAATGAATGCAGAGGCAAGGAACACACAACCACAACAAAGCACATACAACCACAACAAATAAAACCTCTCTAAAATATGTGGAAAACCTTGGTTTGGCAATCAAAATGATACATGGTAAAAAAAATTCGCCGAAGGGACGACCGTTTTTCGCCACCGTGGAGAAGAACATCTTCAACATAAATATAAAGTCTTAAATATTATTTATGCCTTTAATAATAATACGAGTCCATAATAAAAAAAAATTTAACCCATAAGTCTAGAAAGTTATATGAATGATAGAAAACCAAAGGCTGAATGTTTACAAAAATCTAAAGGGGACCCTTCGTTTTTACAAAATCAAGGGGAAGTTGTTCGGGGGCCAACAAATGGTGGCATGCTGGTCGAACCAGTTATCTCTGAATTTTTACTTGAAGATTATAGATACAAAAAATACTAATATGAGCTTCTTGATACATAAAATTTCACACCACATGACATTCTCTCATCACTAGCCTATATAGTAAAGTTTGAACTTAAAGTGTTGTCACAATAAAATGAATTATACCAACTATTATTCAGAGACTTCATAGAGATGAATGAATTTGAAAAATATGCACATCAAATAAAACTCATCAATAATGATTTCTCAACAATTAAAGATAATCAAATAAACATTAACATAAAGATATGACCTCCATACCCTAAGAAGATATCAAGATTAAATTACCCATCCATTAGATATAGATAGAAGTATAAAAATTGTTTTTCTCAATTTTTTTTTGTAAAACTATAATATTTATAAAATCTTTGATTCAAGACTACTATCTTGGCATGGTAACTAGATATTGACAACATCATTCACGAGAACTGCCAGAGATAAATAGGCCGGCTAATGATGAGATCTCTTGTCCCTTAATCTTATAACCAGATCCATCACCCTGGTGATCGGAAATGACGTTATCCCCGACAGGGATGATGATCATGATTAGGTCGACTCTATTCAGAGACCTCATATTCTTCAACCAAAGTTTTTATTTATTTATTTACTAACAAATTCACTCTAATGGATGTGAATAATAAACCAGATAAAACTTCTTAAATAGCATGGAAGGCCTAATGATGTCTAACGCAATTGATTGAAAAGGATCCGAGGGAAAAAATTCTTCGCAGGATAGCTTGCGTAGCTAATGATATTGTTATGAAAATAAAATCCAAGAATAATAACCAGGAGCTCAATTGACTGATTGGATAAGTTCATAAGAAATGTTTCAAGGCTAGGAGTGATCCAGTCACAGTAAAAGAATTTGATATGGAAAGAAACTCCTTACAATGATTCCCCTTAAATATATCGGGTTGATTAGTATAGAGACATATCAACATCAAACAATGTGCCATTATAATATTATTTATTTACGGCACCCATTTTGAAAATGTTAACAAACAAACCAATTAAAGGAAACCTAGCAAACTTGTAAAACAAAACCAATCGAAGCGGGATATATAAAAATACATAAAGACCGAGAACAAAAAATCAACCTTAAATAAATCCAAATCTTACTTGGAGAAATATGTGACATTTACATTACAAAAGAAATGAAAAGAAGGAAATATCGTATTCTTAAAATAAAAAATGTGTCCCTTTTTTTTAAATTATAATTTGTGACGTAAAATTTACTGTTGAAAATGAGTAACGGATTTTTAACAAATCAGGTCATTTTATTCAAAATTTAAAACAAAAAAAAATCAAAAGAAAAAACTTTAAATCTAATTAATAGGAAAAATCCATCCATTCAAAATTCAGTCAATAAGCGCAAAGTTGAAACCACATGCAATCCAATCATCCACCTGTTAAAAGATGAAAGTTGAAATGAAGAAACAATTCAAATTTCTAAATTAAATCAAGCTCAATATTGATTTAAGATGAGTAAAAGAATTAATCTTTGCAAATGATAATGCCATATTACAACCTTACTAAGTATAAGAAGGAGAAGAAATTTTAATATAAAAGAATATCTTACTAGAATTTTAATTGATCTGAAATTTTAAAGAAATTTCCCATCAACTTAACTATGTTTCTCTTGACTTGTGGTTATGACAAGATCAAAATAAGACTTTTCCTTAATGATAAACATGGTAACTATTCACATAAAAGTATAGATGATCGATTACAAAACATTGTATAAAGATTCATCAAACTAATGTTTATGTGCAAAATCTGTTGGAGTCATTATCCAACCACACATCATTATTTGGATTATTTGGCCTAATTTACCAGTTATCCTAATTTTTTGACTCAAATATGTGAATACATCATCAACTGGATCTCCTCATTCAATCATGGAGCCTAACTTAGTCTTATCCTTCAATCAGGGAGACTAACTGAGCCTCCTCCTTCAATCTAGGGGAAAATATGGGTTGATATGTATGACATAAGCACCCCATTTAGTTAACTAAAGGTTGTTCCAACTACCTTTTAGTTAAATTGAAGTTGCAAAGGCTCCTTCCTCATTATTTTGCCTATTTTTGGATAAACGCTATTAATTGGAGTGATTAAAGGAACCTCCACCTACTTTTGGTGACTCAGTTAAGTGTAGTTCAGTTCATCTCACCTAACTGAAGTCAGATCCCCTCACCTACTTGTTGGTATGCAGTTGAGTTTTATTCAGTTAGACTCAGTGTAAACTGCCTCCGAGTTAGTTAGAGTCAATTAAGTTGGAGTTAAGTGGTTAACTGATGTGCCAAGTGGTGTTTAACTAACAAGTAAGCCACTCTCATGTAATGAATTAGAATGACCTATTTGGGATTCAAATTGCATGGCTCTTTATGCCATTGTATTGCATTGTATCACTACTTCTAATTAATGATAAGAAAATATACAACTGCAAGTATTTTTGCATTATTTCATGTTATTTCTGAGTAAAATTGATTTGTGAATTCTATTGTAAGTTTTTGTCTTGTTCCTTATATTGTTGTTACTCCAATTTTATATGGTATCAGAGCCATGGTAGGACAAGGAAACTCTTCTACATTTTTCTTGCTGGATCTATGAAGAATATTGAGAAAAATTGCTGAAAATTATTGCAACACTACACCAGAAGCAGAGGTTACCACATAAGTCTTGGATTCTAGCATCTGGTTGATCAATATTTCTTGATTAACTAATTGAGGTGTGAAGCAAACTCCAAAAGTGTAGGTTGTTCAACCTTATTTTGTTTGTTTTGTGTGATTGCAGGTATCTCAAGCATTTCTATTGCATTTGCTACAGCTGCAAAATGGACTCCTCTTCAAGCAATATTCTCACTCCTTTCAACTATCGTTATTGGAAAGAGGATATTAAGATATCATTCCACTCTAAACGACTCTACAGAGTCACCATGGGCATGGAGATAGAGATGAATGCAGTAATAGAGAAAGACAAATATTGGAACAAACTAGATAAAGCGTATGGGTTCCTATGCCTCTCCATTTCTAAGGATCTTCTATTCCATCTCTCTGGATTGAAGACTCCCAAGGAAGTGTGGGAAAAAATTTCTAAAATATTTGGCAAGAAGGATGATTTGAGATCCTATCAGTTAGAGAATGAACTAATCTCTCTCAATCCGGGAAACTTTGAGAACATCAATGAATTCTTAACTAAGTTTAAGCACCTTGTGCTCTAATTGAAGCAATGTGAAGTTGAGAAGAAATATGATAAGCTCATCCTTTCTATCCTTTCGAAGCTTGGACCAGACTACTATTTTTTTGTGTCAACCTTCCATACCAGAAACCTTACAATTCCAAATTGGAAGACGCCGACCCTAAATGCATTCATTGAGTCGTTTACCAATCAGCATGATAAACTTGTTCAGATGGGATCCTTGAGATACTCCAAAGATCAAGATTTGTTTACTTAAGGACCCAAAGCTTCAAATTCAAAATGAAAGAAAAAGAAATATAAGACAAAGTTTGATCCTCCCAAGAAGAAGGAGAAAACCCAGCAGTTGGATGAGCCCTCGGGCTCGAGGAAACAACGAGGCAAAGAGAACACAAAGTGCTCTTACTATGCAAGAATATTTCACCCTGAAATATCTTGCATGAAGAGAACAATTGATCATATGGCCCTTCTCCTTGAGAAAAAAAACATTACTCTTCCACAAGGTGCAAGGAAGAAAGAAGTTGGAGATCAGAATAATTAGCCTAAAAGAGGGAATTCTCTCATGGCTAATGTTTCGAAGGATAGAGATATTCTCATTGACTCTGGTGCTTTGAATCATATGGTTGCATGCAAGTATTCTTTCACATCACTGGATTCTAACATCTGCATCTCCATTCACATGGGAGATGACTCTCAAATCTCATCAAAGGGAAAAGGTACTGTCCAACTAGAACATGGAAGCTTAAAAAATGTTCTATATGTGCCCTATTTAGCTTCAAACTTGTTGTCTGTATATCAAATGATACACACATATTTGCCTAAAATAGTTGTATTCAACCACAATGATGTTGAGATATCTGATATAGCCTTGGGAAAAATCATTGTTGTAGGGAAATCAAATCACACTGCTAAGACCTATCATGTTTTATAACTTTGTGCCCGATTCAAAGCCATCTTCCCTTCTGATTCATGGGAATGAGGTCAGATGGTTGTGGCATGAAAAGTTTGGGCACCTAAACTACAAATATTTTTAGCTTAGACAAAAGGATTCCATGGTGGAAGGCCTTCTAGTAATTAAATCCTCAAAAGGGATCTGCAAGGGGTGCATAGTCGGCAAGCATCTTGAGTATAAGTTTGATCAGGGAAAATAAAGAAGAGCTATATGTATTTGGGGATGATCCATTCTTATATCAGCTATCCAATTCCAATAACCTCCTTGAGTGGTTCAAGGTATATTCTTAATTTCATAGATGACCTTTCAAGATTTACATGGGTCTACATTCTCAAAAAGAAGTCAAAAGTTCTTGAAAAATTCATAGATTTCAAAGCTTCCGTTGAGAATGATACTGGGAGAAATATCAAAGCTCTTAGATCTGATAATGGAGGTGAATATATCAAATTAGAGCTGCTGAATTTTTTTTCCCAAAGTGGAATTAAGATTTAGCACACTGTTCCCTACACACCTCAGCAGAATGGTGTAGTGGAAAGGAAAAACTAGGTACTGAAAGAAATGAAAACCTGTATGCTTGAGTCTAAGAATTTGGCTGCAAATATTTGGGCTGAAGCTATGAATTTTTTCACATCCATTCAGAATAGGTTCCCACATTCATCAGTGAAAGAAAAAACACCTTTTGAAGCATACATTGGTCACAAATCGTATGTGTCCAATTTTAGGGTTTCAGGGTCCACTGCTTGGACTCAAATTCCACTAGATAATAGAAAGTATTTGCAACCACATAGTGTTGAGTTCATATTCATTGGGAATGTGTTGAGGCCTAGAAAATTGCAGGTAACAACAGTTAGGGATTCTCCCCAGTAAACGTTCCCAACTAGCCTGCTACTATTTGGTATGGGGAATCCGTCCAGTTTACGGTCTGGCTACCGTAGGTCAATTAACAAAATAAAAGGTTTTACCAGTTACGGCCTGGTCCACTGTGTATATTTTAGTTTTTTTAATTTAAGTATGATGTACATGTGCCTATCTAAAAATGTAGATTGATAGAGATAATGAGGAGCACCACAATGTGATGTGCAGGTTCTTACCTCTCGTCTTAACTCTCTCGCATATAAATCACACACAACAATAAAATAAAACTAACTAACTAACTTATCCCTGGGGAAAAAAAGTATCAGTTATCAATGATTAATGTGCTTCTGCGCATGCATTAAGAAAAAATACAGATAGTTGTTACTTATTTCAGAACACATGAACATTAATAGATATATGAACAACAAGATAGCTTATTGTTTATGAAAACCTTCATTACTCATAGTGGAAATTTCACAGAATAAATATAAAGTGCATTCATAACATGAACATAGATTCAATGAGTTAGAACGATCTCACAGTTAATGGACATAAGATGAAAATGAAATAGTTCACATTCAACTTATCCATAGCACAACATTTGAAACATTCCACCGAGCTTTCTCCAACAGGTAATTCTTTATTGCAAAAGGAAATAGTTCTTCTTACAACATACTTCTCACAAATCTGTATGGGAAAAATTTCCATTTCTACATCGAACTCTCCTATATTTATACAAAAAAGTAAAACCTTTGGGCTACCCCCAAATGACCTTTGGGATTCCCCAACGTTTCAATCCCAAAATCTTGTCTTGTAGTGAATGCTCATAAATTACATAATATGTTACATTTCAAATTAAAATTTTAAGAGCACTTTATAAAGAGGGACCAGCTTGGTTGCTGATGAACTTTTCCCAAGCCTGGGCCTCTGCTGCTATCGATTCTGCTCAATAATCCGTTGGTCTTTTTAGATCCTGTTGATCTTAGACCCTCACTTTCTTCTTCTCTTTTCTTCATCTTTGCTTCTTCCTTTTCTCTTTATTCTTCAGCCAACTCTCTTTTTCTTTGTCTTTTAGATATTTGTTCTTTGCAGCAGCAATCACCCTATCCTAAACATAACAAAAAACTATATCAGTCTATTTACCTCCTCCATATGCATTCTGTAAAATAAAGTATACACAGTATTAATGCATGAAAGTAAAGCATGATAAGGCAAAGAAAATCTTTCAAGCTGGGTCTGAAAATCTTCTAAGTCCATATGCAGTTAAAAATACAACCCTAATAGAAAAACTCATCATTAATCTGGACTACATTCAATATCATCTAACTTTTAAATAAAACATGAACCACAATATCAATAAGACTAATCATCAAATGTGAGACCTTGTACTGTGTTCTCATCGTGAAATCCCCAAATCAATCAAAAATCAAAAACCTCCATTGCCCATGAAATAGGATAAAATCACACCAAATTGGTGGGAAAACCTTATCGACAGGAAAAAACACTATCGGCGGATGGAATCACTAGACGTCGGGTGGATAGTGCACTAGAAAGCCGCAACGGCAGGCCACAAATAGACTAAGGATCCCACGACAAAATAAACGTCGGTGAAATAAAGCACTAAACGTCGCCGTACTCATGCATTGGAGATCGAAACCACTACCCACTAAACACAACGGCATCGGTGAGCAGAAAGACTATATGTCAGGCGGTTAGTTCACTAAGCAGCCGCAACGGCGGAATACATACAGACTAAGGGTTTCACGGTCAAATAAAAATTGTCGGCATTGGAAAATCTGAGCACTATGCGTCGGTGATTTAAACTTCAACACTTTCGTAGTGTCGGCACTCCTGAACACTAAAAACTTTCGATAGTTAAGCATCGGAGATCAGAACCACTAATGCATCGGCATGATAGTTCACTAGAAAGCCGCAACAGCGGGTGACAGACCAACTATGAGTCTCGATAATCATGAAACCATCAGCAATTGGGAGCTTTAACAACTATGTATTGGCAACTCAAAGCTTAATGCTACCACCGTGTCGGCAACGCAAAGGACTAGCCCTCCGATCAATTGTCAAACACCATTCCGATAGCGAAAAGAAAACAAAAATATTGAAAAGCAAAAGGTTTAGGCAATAAAACCGTGGAATCGGCGAGAAAAATAACTATCCATTGGAACGTTCTCCATTTTCCCTCCGAAACGGAGGCGACATAGAAAACTAATGCCCCAATTCATTCGTCAACATACATCCGATAGCGATAAAGTTAGAAAATAATTTAAACAATAAAACCAAAAAGACCACTTAAAGCACATCGGCAAAAAAACAGGACTGTCCATCGGTGGCCTAGAGAACTAATGCCCCGATTCGTTGTTCAACTGGATTCCGGCTGCGATCAAAATCACCAAAATCAGACTTCAATCTCCAAACATTTAATCAAAACTCCACAGTTCTTATGCATTGGCCAGGAAAAAAGGCAGTTTTAGATCATTTAACTTCTGAGACGAGGGAAAACAGTTGACCTCACTTCAACCTCAAAAAATCGAAAATTGTACTAGAGGAAAGACAAAGTTCAGGAAACCAAACAATCCCAGGCAAGATAAAATCAAAAGGAGGGTCCAAAATTTTAAAAATTTGGGAAAAAAGTTGCAGCTGCAACAATTGGAAACTACCTAGTGAACACAGATCTCTAGATAACTTCTTCTTTGAGCAATAGACTGTTTTGACAATAAATACCAACATGTTGAATTCTTCTAGATGTTTGGATTTCCCAAATGATAGATGTATGTACTTTAATCATTGATGATAGGACAATTTAGGGATAATGGGAACCAAGATTTAAAAGTCTAGATAACTCCTTTGAGGCCAGGAATATGAATTTCATTTTTTACCTCTATCTTCGGGTAGCTCCCAGCTTGGACACCACAGGATTGTAACATATGGTAAATAGAAATATCCGTTTGTTCCTCATTCCCATGCCATTTTGCACTTTTGTTCTTTTGAAATTTTTTGTCCTTTCTGAGTCCTCCTACATGCCTTCTTTCTACATTTTTTTTTTAATTCAAGATCCTCTATCCATAGTGTCCTTTTGTGTGAGAGATGTATTTAATTTACAGCTCATGGATGGAGAAGAACTTTGGCAATCTTGTACTCATATGGTTCAGTACTTTGTTTTGATACATATTGCTTTCTTAGGAGTTTTTTGACTCTTACTTGCCTTTTGGCTTTCAATTCTTGGCATGGGATCTTTTAAATATAATATACTGTTTACCATGCTTCCTCTCCATGGGTCTTTGTTGTCACCCCCTAAGACATTTTAAATGTGAGAAGGATGGAGCCTCGAAATAGTATTCCGGACCTTTTGATCCCGAGTTATTTTACAAGGATTAAGTAGGACTTCAATGTGTTCATAGCCATTTAGGAAAAATGCTGAACTAGAAGAAGTTCTTTCAAATAAATCAATAGTACACAGTCTTATAATCAAGGATTTTAGTTAATCCAGAATTCTGATGAACTCCATGCAACCAAAAGTTTGCTTCTTTATTAAAATCAATCAAACCCTAACTAAAATAAACAAAAATAATCAAATCAAAACAAAACAAAGCAATCAGTTTATTTATGTACAGGACAACCAAGAAATAAAAATCAAGAAAAATAAAATTTGAGAACTAAACCATTAACTGGTAATTTGTCCTCCCACCCCTGTAAATCTTGCAACTTGTGAGTTGAGGGTCTAGGATTGGATGCAAATTAAAAATACCTGCCCATTATCTAATTCTACTGATCTTGAATTAAAAACTACATCAGAAACTAAATCTACTATTTTACAGTCAATCTCATCAGCCCACGAAAATCAAAGGAGATCGGGCCGGGTGTCAGGTGAACTGCTGGCTTCTTCAGCTAGGTAATTTCTCAGTTCTAGTTCAATGAAGTAATTTCCCAACACAGAATTCACTAGTTCATTTTTTCCCTCCAATTGAGTAACATTGTGCTTCATCTGAGGCTCTCTTAATAATAATATCTGATTGGGACTTCCCTTATGAGGCAACCATAGATGTGACCAATCTGATGCAAAATATCCATCTAGCCTTGCTGATCAATCTCGACTCAAAACAAGTCCATAAGCATCAAGTATGTCTACTACTACAATATTGATGTACTGACATACCTTTTCATTTGTAGATAAGTGAATTAGAACATCTTCCATTTCCCCGATTACTTTCACAGTTGTCCTATCTAACTGAATAACCTGCCGGGTAGATGGTTTAGGTTGTCCATTTATCTTTTTGCAGACTGAAAGTGGCATAACATTGACTGATGCCCCTGAGTCTACTAAACAGTTGTGTACATTATGGTTGAAATCTCAAAAGTTAGGAGAAATGGTGGGGTTTTATACTTAGACTTACCTCCCACACTTGCTTCACCAGTTTCTTCTTCTTCAGGTTGGTTGTCAGTGGGAAGCTCTTCCTCTGGTACTTCAAGTGCTTTTAACAAGTTTTCTTTCTGCTGAGGCACATTACACATTTCAAACAACGAGATATTTGCCTTATTTTTTTTAATATCTTCCACAATATCATACCCCATCTCATGTTCCTTGAGATTCTTTTTTACATTATCAATCTTCTCTACAACAGGCTTAACAGACATGTTAATTTTCTTCAGATCTTGACTTGTAATGGTAAATTCAGGTATTTTATCAGCTGTGGTGTTCTTCTGTACTTTCTTCATATTTTCTTGAAGTCTCTTAATTTTCGGAAGTATTGACTTGTCTTATTTTACCAAACCCTGACTTCTTGTTGTCACATTGGTTTCTGATATCTCCTCTTGTTTCAGAGAACCTTCTTCCAACGTATCAAACATTGAGACACAATACCATAAAACTAAAGCATCTTCCTCTTGTTTTTCTGTGGATTGATCATTTTTTTCTTCCTCCTCATCAGTTTCTATTAGTTTGGATTCCAATAACTGATTCATTACCAATGTCATAGAATTTATCCATTGGGGGAAATTCTTCTCAGAATGAGGTTGCTGATGAAAGGTGCAAAAATTATCCATACCTACCTCAGTTAAATTCATTGATGCAGGACTGTGTGGAGGAGGTTTAGGTTGATTATTGTCCTCCCTCCTTTTATAGTAAGGCTTATAAGATTTCTGATCTTCCTTTTCTTTTTCCAAATCTATTACTCTATTGGATAGCTTCTGTATCATCTTCACCATCCTTCAAAATCCAATGACCGCTCATTAAAATTTTTTTCTTTCGATTGTACAAGATAATCTTCTATACTCTCCTCCTCAGCCTCTACCCTCTCAGCTTCTTCATAAGTTTCTGATAATGTAGGTTTGACTAACATCTTGGAAAACATGGCCAAGTCAGGCCCTAGAGCTGAAGTATAGTATTCAATCTGAACTTTATCAGATGGTTTATCAGCTGCAGAATTTTTTTTTAGATAAGCAACATATCTTTGAGTGAAATTATGCACTTTTTCCTTTCTTTCTTTCTTTAAAGCGCATAACCTTTTCATTAAGGCTGCATGAGTTTTATGGACTACATATTTACCTCTAAATATTCTCTCAAATGTGTCCCAGTCTATGATTGAATTTGCGGGAAGAGCAAAATACCATGAGGCTGCTGCTCCTTTTAGGGTGTGTGGAAACAATCTACAGACCACATCTTCATATTCTCCAGCCCGTAGTCCTTCTATAGCCAAGTAAAAACTTTGCAAATGATCATCTACCCGAATTTTCTCACTTGGGTCAAACTTAGGCAACATTTTCTCAAAAGCTTGAGGCAAATCATGCAAAGGAGGTGCCAGGTTCAAAGGTGACCTAGCCTCCCAAGAAGGTGGTGGATTTGGTTGGTTTGCATTTACATGAGCCATGATTTTGAGTGGAGAATGAGGTGGTGAATGAATAGGGGTATGAACAGGTGAACAATAAGGTGTATCTAGGTCCAACTGATTCAAAGGTTGATCAACTTCCTATAGGGTTGCATCTCTCGATTCTTCAAGGTCTTCTACCAACACTAAATCTTCTAACTAAGGACAATATTTCTTCCGATATTCTATTCTGGGTAAGATAGGAATAATTGGTAATCCTTCGATCTTCTTCGCATATTCCCTAGTAAATATTCTCATATCATCAACTACTTCATTATCTACAGAATACAGATGCTCTTTACCCTTCTCTTCAGGAGTTGGATTTGAAAACAAGCTGCTTTCAGAACTGTCACTGGTTGAGTAATTTCGAGAAAATGGGTTTCCTCAGCTAGCCATGCACTGGCTGCCCTCCTTCTAGCACCAAAAACTGTTGAGGCCTGGAAAATCGCAGGTAACAACAGTTAGGGATTCTTCCCAGTAAACGTTCCCAACTAGACCGCTACTGTTTGGTATGGGGAATCTATCCGGTTTACGATCCGGCTACTGTAGGTCAAGTAACAAAATAAAAGGCTTTACCAGTTACGGCCCGGTCCACCGTGTAAATTTTAGTTTTTTGAATTTAAGTATGATGTGCAAGTGCCTATCTAAAAATGCAGATTGATAGAGATAACGAGGAGCGTCACAATGTGATGCACAGGTTCTTACCTCTCGTCTTAACTCTCTCACATCTAAATCACACACAACAAGAAACTAAAACTAACTAACTAACTTATTCCTAGGGAGAAAAAGTATCAGTTATCAATGAGTAATGTGTTTCTGCGCATGCATTAAGAAAAATTACAGATAGTTGTTACTTATTTCAGAACACATGAACATTAATAGATATATGCACAACAAGATAGCTTATTGTTTATGAAAACCTTCATTACTCACAGTGGAAATTTCACAGATTAAACTAGAGTGCATTCATAACATGAACATAGATTCAATGAGTTAGAATGATCTCACAGTTAATGGACATAAGCTGAAAATGAAATAGTTCACATTCAACTGATCCATAGCACAACATTTGAAACATTCCACCAAGATTTCTCCAGTAGGAAGCTTGTAATTCTTTATTGCAAAAGGAAATAGTTCTTCTTACAACATACTTCTCACAAATCTGTCTGGGAAAAAGTTCCATTTCTACATCGAACTCTCCTATATTTATACAAAAAAGTAAAACCTTTGGGCTGTCCCCAAATGAACTTTAGGCTTCCCCAACGTTTCAATCCCAAAATCTTGTCTTGTAGTGAATGCTCATAAATTACATAATATGTTACATTTCAAATTAAAATTTTAAGAGCACTTTATAAATTGGGACCAGCTTGGTCGCTGATGAACTTTTCCCAAGCCTGGGCCTCTGCCGCTATTGATTCTGCTCAATAATCTGTTGGTCTTTTTTAGATCCTGTTGATCTTAGACCCTCACTTTCTTCTTCTCTTTTCTTCATCTATGCTTCTTCCTTTTCTTTCTATTCTTCAGCCAACTCTCTTCTGCTTTGTCTTTTAGATATGTCTTCTTTGCAGCAACAATCACCCTGTCCTAAACATAACAAAAAAACTGCATTAGTCTATTTACCTCCTCCATATGCATTTTGTAAAATAAAGTATACACAGTATTAATGCATGAAAGGAAAGCATGATAAGGGAAAAAAATCCTGCAAGCTAGGTCTGAAAATCCTTTAAGTCCGTCTGCATTTAAAAACACAACCCTAATAGAAAAACTCATCATTAATCCGGACTGCATTCAAGATCATCTAACTTTTCAATAAAACATGAACCACAATATCAATAAGACTAATCATCAAATGTGAGACCTTGTACTATGTTCTCATCGTGAAATCCCCAAATCGATAAAAAATCAAAAACCTTCGTCGCCCATGAAATAGGATAAAAGCACACCAAATCGGTGGGAAAACCTTATCGACAGGAAAAAACACTATCAGCGGACGAAATCACTAGACGTTGGGTGGATAGTGCACTAGACAGCTGCAATGATGGGCCACAAATAGACTAAGGATCCCGCGACAAAATAAACGTCGGTGAAATAAAGCACTAAACGCCACCGTAGTCATGAATCAGAGATCGGAACCACTACCCACTAAACACATCGGCATTGGCGAGCGAAAGGACTATATGTCGGACGGTTAGTTCACTAAGCAACCGCAACGGTAGAAGACATACAGACTAAGGGTTCCACGGTCAAATAAAAACTGTCGGCGTTGGAAACTCTAAGCACTATGCATCGGCGATTTAAACTTCAACACTTATGCAGTGTTGGCACTAAAATATACACGGTGGACCGGGATGTAACCAGTAAAACCTTTTATTTTGTTACTTTACCTACGGTAGCTGGACCGTAAACTGGATCGATTCCCCATACCAAACAGTAGCAGGCTAGTTGGGAACGTTTACTGGGGAGAATCCCTAACTGTTGTTACCTGTGATTTTCCAAGCCTCAACAAAATGCTGAGGAATAAAAGTGATACAAAATATTGATTATCATAACTAAAAATATACTCATCGAGAGAATTTTCCGCTTCGAAGAACCTCTCCAAGATTTGAAACTAGTAGAGGAAGAAACTGTTGAACTTCCCTCTCTTTCTGCCGAAGATTATGGAGATGAAAATGAAAGTGTAAGCTATGATATTTAAGATCGGATGTATGATATCAGTGATAATTAAATATCAGGTTCTGAATCATATCCTAATGAGCCCTCTCATATACTGAAATGGGCCAAAAAGGCTCTCTCTTCTGCCAAATCAAATGTTAGAAATCCTGTTGATCTAAGGAGAACTCGAGAAGATTTTCAAAGAGCAGGTATTTGTCTTTATTGAAATTATTCTTTGCTTCCTGAGAAGTGCTACATGATGATTGGATATTATCCTAAGTCATATTATCATTCTCTGAATGATCCGCTATGGCAAGATGCAATAGATGAAGAGTCTAACTCTCTCCGAAAAAATGCAACCTGGGAGCTAGTTTCCCTTCCACCTGGGAGGAAAATTGTTCAATGCAAATGGGTCTATCGAATGAATTTTTATGTATATGCATCAACCTAAAAATATAAATTATGAATGGTATAAAAATTACTATCCCAAGTCCAAGGAGTGGACTACACTGAGACCTTTGCACCGGTGGAAAAAATGGATTCTATACGACTAGTCTTAACCATTTCTACATCCAAACACTAGGAGGTGCACCATATGGATTTAAAAATTTATTTTATTCATGGATACATGCAAGAATAGATCTACATTAATCATTTTAAATTATACACATTATATCCATCATTAGTTTGCAAGCTGCAGAAATCCTTGTATGGCTTAAAATAGGCCCCAAGAGCTTGGTACGCCAAAATGGATTGTTTTTTGCCATCACACAACTTTGAAAGATGTAAGTCTGATACAAATGTGTAATTGTAGAAATATAAAGGTAATTTTATGATTATAGTTTTGTGTGTTGATGATCTATTAATTACAGGAAGCACCCTTTCTTCAATCAACTTTATAAAAATTGCTTTACATGAAGCTTTTGAGATGAATGATCTAGGCCTGTTGAGGCAGTTTCTCGAGCTGGAAATAACTCAATATTTTGAAGGGATCATGGTGTCACAATACAAATATGATTCAGAACTGTTAATTAAGTTTAATATGGCTTATTTTAAGGCAACATATTTCCCATTCCTCTCATGAGTCAGTGTTGAAGAGGGAAATTCTACTCCACATGTGGATTCTACTCTCTACCATTAGTTGATTTGAATCTTTCTCTACTTGACACATTCAAGGTCTGACATTTGTTATGGAATGAATGTTGTATCAAGGAATATGCAACAGCCTCATGAAATTCATTGGAGGGAATCCAAGAGGATTCTACAGTATGTGTAGGGTACTAGAACCCATGGCATTCACTATGTTGTTGATTCCAAACTAGACTTGGTAGGATTCGCATATTCTAATTGGGCAGGACATAACATAGATAAGAATTCTACTTATGGCTATGTTTTGATGTTTTGTGGTGGGCCTATTTTCTGGTCAAGCAAAAAGTAGGCTTCCATTGCCCTTTCTTCAGTAGACCCAGAGTACTAGGGATCGGTCAATGCATGCATACATGCAATTTGGCTGCAACGTATTTTGGCAGAGTTCGACATTGGTAGAACTTCATCTACTGTATTTTTTTTGTGAAAATAAAAGTTATATCAAGATCTCGATAGATCTAGTTCAGAGATAGAGAACCAAACACATCAAGATCCACGTGCTCTAAATCATAGAACTTGTGCATGACAGAATAATTGTTCTGCAATATTGCCCCATAGATGAGCAAATTGCAGACATTTTCACCAAGAGATTCATTGAGAAGAAGTTCACTTACCTACATTCAATGTTGGGAGTGAGTTCCATCATGGTGAATTCAGATTAATTCTTTAGTGTTCAATTTGATGGGGGGTTTTCTTTCCCACAGGGTTTTTCCTCTTTTCCTCACTTAGAATTTTTTGAGCATTTTAGAGTTAATTTTTGTAAAAGGTGACCTATGGCATTTGTTGCTGGGGCCCTATTTTGTTTTAATCCTCCACATGAGATTATGTTAACAGGGGGTTTTGGAGTCATTATCCAACCAAACATCATTAATTGGATTATTTGGCCTAATTTACCACTTGTCCTAAGTTTTTGACTCAAATATGTGACTACACCATCAACTGGATCTCCTCCTTCAATCAAGGATCCTAATTGAGTCTTCTCCTTCAATCGAGGAGACTAACTAAGCCTCCTACTTCAATCTAGGAGAAAATATGGGTTGATTTGCATGACATAAGCACCCCATTCAGTTGACTGAAGGTTGTTCCACCTAGCTTTTAGTTAAATTGAATTTGCAAAGGTGCCTTCCTCATTATTTTACCTATTTTTGGATAAAAAATAGTTAACTAGAGTGATTAAATGCGCCTCCACCTAATTTTGGTGACTCATTTTAGTGCAGTTCAGCTCATCTCACCTAACTGGAGTCAGATAGGCACCCTCACCTACTTGTTGGCATGCATTTGAGTTCTATTCAGTTAGACTCATTCTAAACCACGTCTAATTTAGTTAGAGTCAATAATTGGAGTTACGTGGTTAACTGATGTGATGAGTGGTGTTTAAATGACAAGTAGGCCACTCTCATGTAATGAATTTGAATGAACTCTCTGGGATTCGAATTTCATGGCTCTTTATGCCATTGTATTGCATTGTATCACTACTTCTGATTAATGATAAGAAAATATACAACTGCAATTCTTTTTGCACCGTTCCATGTCATTTTTGAGTAAAATTGATTTGTGAAATCTATTGTAAGTTTCTGTCTTGTTCCTGAGAATGTTGTGACTCCAATTTTATAAAATCAAGTCTCAACATGAATGTTCAAAATATCTCAAGGATTTGAATTAACCAACTGAAATTCAAATGAGAAATAGTACTTCTAATGAAAATTTTGAATGATAGAATAGAACGCCTTCAAGTTGGTTTACATATTAAATAAATTCAAAGTCAAGTTATGGGAATATCTGAAGATAAATTATTAATGACATCAGTTCAAAATCATGTAAACTATAACCTAATGATTAATTTGAAGAGATAATATATCATCTTTCAATTATTGTAGTTTTATGATTGCTCACTGTTAAATTCCAACTTCAATACTTGTTTTAAAAGAACAAAATAGAAATACTTAAAACAAACATGAGAGGATGAGTTTGTGGTTCAAGAATGCAATTCAATATCTAAACCTTACAATATTTAAAAGTTAAAAAGATAAATGAAAACTATACAAACTTTGAAATGAAAATAAGACAGAGATCTCACTTCCCTGATATGAAACCATAGTCACGATCATGTGCTCCTAATTCTAATGCTTGCTTCGAAATGCTTTCTAACTAGTGAATCCAACCATATGTGCTTGAACAAAAATTAAGTGAAATGATTTTATCTGTAAGGAAAGATATTTTCAATAGTGGGCTTATTCAAAACTATATACATACTCGTATTTATTACTTCTATTTATGAAATCAAAACTTAAAACTAAGAAGGAATAAAAGAAACTACTCTATATTATTCCTAGACTACTTAGGTACACTAAATCAAATTTACAATAATGTTCAAGTAAATTCAAAAATCCAATGCAACCAACCAAGTAACCTTAAACCCGTGAATAAATGTACATCATGAATTAGAAATAGAAATGGTAAAATGGAAAGATAAAAATTAGAACTATGAAGATCTAAATCTAAACAATGCGAGATGAGATGACCATTATGAACAAGAAATATTTCATGGAACGAGTCCTCTAACCAAGCTTCTATTGGATCATGATATATACAATTATTATAAACATATTGTGATGGTTATATAGTTAAGATAAAATCATGCATACAATAATTAATTGTTACCATCCCTTCTTTCGATGTGATAGATTGATAAGATACAAAACTAGAACATTCAAGTAAAGAGATTTGATATTCTCTTAATTCTTTATCTGAAATTTGATTTACAAAAGGTGAATTTGAAATTTGTTATGATCCCTTTAATGTATGATAGGCAACCTTTTCCTCATGAATATTCTTTTGTAAAAAAATACATCTTTCATAAAGATCATCAATTTGAGACACAATTTCAGTTAATTCATTATCAAGATTATTTGTTACATCTTCAAAATTTGAAGGAAATGAACATTCAGGAAAAATTTGTTATGTATAAAATTATTGTGATAAGATTGGGTAGTTATAGAAATATTCTAAATCTAGAAGAGAAATTATTTCCCAAAACTATCCCCTCACCATCTTCTAAACATTGTATTATGATAAGTAGGCTATTCTTATTTGGTTCGCGTCCTTGTAAAACATGAGATTTTAATTCTACACAAGCTTGAGTTTTGTGAGTATGAAAAAATTCTATTTGATATTCAAACTTAGTATTTGATTTCTTGGTAGTAGGTGAGTATATAGAGTAATTCAATAAGTTGTCATTACTCACATAGTCATATAAAACATAACTATCAGTTTGGTCTGAAGTTAAAGAGTTAGATTGAGAACAACTCAAAGATTGGTTTGATATTGAAATGTTAGAATTAGATTTATTAATTGAATCTAGAGATATATCTTTCTTAGATGTTGAATTTTCATCATGCACTTTAGATTTATAATTTGAATCAGGAATAATTTTATGATTTAGGGGGTCATATTTTAAACAAGTTTTATCTCTAGTAAAAGATGAATCATGACATGGACTTGATCCTATTTCGAGTTCAATATTATATAGAGTAGTAACATTAGTTTGTAAATCAATTTTAGATTCGTTATAAGGTTGATCAGTGTGATTGAATGATATATTTGAATTATGATCTTCTTTATGGGTTTCAAATGTGGATACAAAACCATAAAAGTTTGAAGTAAGGCATTCCTCAAATTTACTTCTAGGTGGAGGAAAATTATAATCAAGATGTAATGAATTTACAACTAGGTTATGATTTTCTTGTAGACCTATTGATGTTGTGTACAGAGCTGCAACTTTCCTTTCATTGTGCATAACTAATTTATTATTTTGATTATGCAAAGATAGAATTTCATTATGCAAAATCTTAACTTGTTTATCCAACCTAGAAATTTCATATTTATTATTTTCTTCATCGTTATTTTTATTATCATCATTATCGAAAAATAAAGAGGAAGAAAGGTCATGGGAATACCTCTTAAAATCCTTCTTAAGATCTTGTGCGTGCTCACATGCTTGATTAAAATCAATTATACCCTTTTGTGCAATAAACATAGTTATATATTTGTGTAAAGAACACACATACCACCCATATAGAATATCACCTGAAGGTTTATGATTGTCTTTGAGTCAATGATATATTTGTCGAAAATGTGTGTTGAAATCGTGTATGGATTCACTGTTTTGAACCTGTATTCCATCCAAATCAATATATATATCAGCCATATTATAAATATCATAAGCATTTTGAATTTTTTTTTCTAAAATCAGACCAACCATGAATAATGTCAATAGGAAGAACATAGTACCAATTTGATACCTTACCTTCAAAAGTGAAGGGGAAAATCCTGCATAGAACATATTCATATTGAATATCAAATAAACATAATACAGACCCATATTTTCTAATATGTTCAAGAGTTTTTATATTCCCTTCACCATCAAAATTTGACAAGAAAGAAACTGCCTTCCTAGGGAGCTCATGCAGCAACCCATGCAGACTCAATGCCGTGTTGGACTCCCAAGCAGGGATTTGGGAATGGGACATAATCAATAAAAAATAATAAAAGTGACTCAAGTAGGATAGCTTGCTGACTAACCATCCTTATGGTGCTTGTGTGACAACCTAGAAGAATAAAATATTAAAATAGTGAAATACAAGCCGAAGGATAATGATTATTGAAATAATAAAAAACTTAAAATAAAACCACTTATTTCTCTCATGGCCCTCCTTCTAGAGCCTTTTGTTGGACGGATTTATTGTCCTGAGGTCAACACAAAGAGAAATCCCACCCAAGGCACTTAACACAACTCTTGACGTGTTTGAAATAGCTAACTTTTGCAAGGTTGTGGTCTTACTACCATTTAAATCTTGCTCTCTTAAGGGGAGTCTTCCTCCTTAAGTTCAAAAAAAAAAACAAAAAAAAAACCTAATGAATGAGGAGTTATCTAAGTTCTATAATCAACTAATTATTTGACAGCTGCTAAACTAATACTATCTACTTTATCTATAAACTATGCTAACCTATCTTGGTCGAGAGCACTTTTAATGATTACTATCAATGTTTTGAGGACATGAAATACTTCGAGAGAAAACCTCAGATAATATAACATAATCTCAATAATGAAAAAAAATGCAGTCACATATTTAAAAGAAATAATAAAAATATATTTTTAATTGGAAACACATGCACCGTTACAGAAACAACAAGTTATTTCACATTTAAAATCTGAAACTTTCATAATAATGATAACTATCAAAATATGTATGGAAACAAATAGTTAGAAAGGTAAAGCATTTAAATAATAATGTAAGAGTCAAGTTAGACAATTAAAATTATCCAAAGATGACATAAAACATCATATAACCATAAATTAAACATGGTGTGTATTCGAAATATATAAGTGATCAATGCAACACAACAAAGTGTTCTTGCAAATAAAAAGTATAGAAGAGCTATAAAAAGATTTAATATCCATATAATCTTGTGAAAAAAACTAAATCAAAATGATACTAGTTTCCAAGATGTTTTTTCATAGTAGTATGCCAAAACAAATCTTGCCACAACACATGATTTTGATCCAAATTAAGCTATGTTGCAACTCTAGAGAACAGTCTCTTGTCTCTCTATACAAACCCCCCCCTCATGACTCTAGTTCTTACTGCTTTTATAAGTTATGAAGACAAATAACAGTCTCTGAATCAGCTGGTATGACAATAAAGTTCTTTAATGAATGGAAAAAAAATCTCCAATCTCTCGTCCTTTTGGTTACAAATTCTAGAAAATGGTTTCAATGCAATGTATTAGCTTCATTGTCAAATCTATCTTGGATTTTCTCCGTTATATATGCACTCAAAATTTATATTAATAACAATTAGAATTGTGTAAATAATTATCAGTTGAGAAAGGAGAGCAATAATTCATTGATAATAAGAAAAAGGAATGATGGTTAAATAAAAAAAGCCACGAGGTGGCAATGTCACCGGATTAACAGTTATTGCTATTTGCTATAAGACAAAGTTTATAGAAATATGATACTGCAAGGTGTTGCTCATGCACTCCCACATTATACTAGTTTTATTCACCACTAAGCTACGTTTGTAATCATTTGTTGGCCATTAATAAAATTCATTAAGTGAAGTAATTTTACTGTTTCACTCACGTAGGAAAGGAACCCGTTGAACGATAAGCCCAATACCCGCTATGTGCCCAAACTTTATATATATACCTAATGTTGAGCTTTAATATTGAGAGTGGTTTTATGTAAATACTCAATTTAATACTGAGATTGTATATTGAAAGTGGATGTATGTGAACACCCAATTATATAGGTTAGCCATGGCCTAGACAAATATAAGTGGGTGTATGGACACCTTGCTCAGGATAGGATTGGCCCTATGCACTACATTCCCCCTTAATCTGAATAGGAGGCTTGGGAGAGAGAGAAATACATCCCCACTCCCCCACTAATGTTGAATGTGGACCATATAATGAAGATGTCACATTTAATCCCCTTGAATGTCGTATTCTGCATACCAACACTATTCCACAACCTAATGAAAGTGGCCTATAGTAAAGATACATATAAGAGATCCACAAAGAATCCTTGCTTGAGGGTAGAAAGTTTTGGTTTAAATCTCTTGCATGTGAAGGAATCCATGAAAGGATGCAAGACTTGCACTTCAAACCTTCTAAAGAAAACTCTAAAATAGAGAAGTTGATTTTCCTTGATTGCAGACACTAACATCAAATCATAACTGTTTCTGTTAGGCTTTCAAATCATAGTTGTTTTTTCCATGCTTGCAGACACTGATACCACAGCCATGGTTGTTTTGGTTCTGTCAAATGCTAAAGCCTCAGTTAATTTTATATGTATACAACCCATGTTACAAACGCTAGCAAACAGGTTGTGAAATGGTAGCCATAAATATAGATTATGTATAAGCCCAATGCAATTTGCAAAATTTCTACTAGATTTGTGTGAAAGCAACTGAAATATATGCAACGAAACTTGAAAAAGGATTTAATACATCTTTGATCATGTTTGAATTCAAATTATGTTACCCACTTCTAAAAAGGTGATCTTCCAAACTGCCTCTTGGAATATATTCATACACGAGCAACCTTTGATCATATTCGATGAGTTTGACCAGATTTGCATGGCGAATATGACCGAGGAAGTTGACTTCTTCCTGCAAATTCTTAAGAAAAATAATCTTTCAAGTTCCTTGAATCTAAATCCATCTACCCATTACAGCACACATCTCAAATAAGATATCCAATTTGATTGAACAGTAAAGTCAATATCACTTTAGCTACTCAACATGCTTTCAAAATTCAACCACATAATGACATTGCAAAAGCGAGGTATAGTCTGGGGCCACGGTGGGAGTGGGGATGATCCATAAAATCTTTGTGTGTCAGTTTAAATGTGCATTGAATATAGGCAGTCCATTCGGTGCAATCAATATGGTAAATAACCCATACACATCTAAACCCAGGTTTGATATGCACCTTGAGAAAGCTCACAATAGTTCACACAAATGGCCGACGAATCACATATTGGAATTTGAGATATGCAACCTCGAGGTGCTTCTCACAACCAGGTTTAGATGGGTCCAAGCTAGTGTTCACTGTTTACTACTCTACAACCTACGGCCATATCAAATAATAGCTTTGGGTCATATTCAGCAACCTGACGTGCACAAACAAAGGTACTTCAAATTTGGAGAGACATAAAATTTCAGCATAAAAACAACACAAAATCAAAACAAAAGTGTGCTTGCTTCATTTCCCTTGACAGAGAATTCATAGCAACTATCAATCTATGCTTACCAGCCATTCCTTGTGACCCTATAAACTATCTGGATTGAGTGCATTGATAGCAACAATGAGGCCGGTTCCAGGCTTGATAGCAGCAGTACCATTCTCTTCTATCCATCCTTTGAAAACATAGCCAAACCCACCTCCACCGAGAACACTCCTTGGCCTAAAGTTCCTGGTGGAAGATTTCAGCTCATTGAATGTGAATTTCAACAACTGGGATGATATTCTTAATTGCTCCTCTAGCCTAGGAGTTGATGGAATGCTCTTTGTACTAGTAGTGCTAATTGAAGGACCTGTCTAGGAAGTTAGCATTGTTTTGCCACTATCATTGGGATTTTTCATTTTAGTTGTGCATCAATACGTCGTACAAATAAAACCCATCTATTCGTTAGCTTCAAAGGAATTCAAAAACCACAAATTCAATTGCAATTACAATTTTAAGAATAAACCCCTTTAAATGACATAATAATCTATTGGAATTCATGAACCGAATTATAACTTAATACCACCTATTGGAATTTACTGCTTTTATGAAAAAAAAATCTTATTGTAGTCTAAACTATATGTGATAATTGCGACTTTATATTTTAAAGCATGGCTTCCAATTAAGTAAACCTCCCATACGCTTTTAACCTTTCTCAATCAATAACCATACGTATCTTATTGTAAAATTAGAACATAATAACAGCTATTGTAATTCACTTGCTTTATGGAAAAAAAACGTATTGTAGTCTAAACTATATGTTAGTGATGCAACAATCAATGCTGGTCCTTTTGCAACAACCTAGAAGATAAAGATGGCGTTAAGAAATTTAAATTTCTAGGAAACTTCAGGAGGGGTTACAATAACCGTGGTTTTTAGAGTTACTGTGGAATTGGCATTAGAGGAAATTTCAACTCAAAATGGACCTCCTAAAAAAAATAATAAAATAATATTTATTAATTTTGGAGGAAGAAAAGAAAAAAACTACTTTTTTTGTTTGTATTTTTGACATATCTCCCCATGTTTTTACTCAAATTTCGATCGAGAGAGCTCGTTGGATGTGGAATTTAATTCCGCGTTCAACGATCTCTCCCGATCGAAATTTGAGTAAAAACACGGGGAGATATGCCGAAAATACAAACAAAAAAAGTAGTTTTTTTATGATACCTATCCCCAAATTTATATTAAAAAAGTGTTTAAGACCTATACGATATTTCAAATTTAAAGGAATTTCATTGGCTAACACATGATGACATGGAATTTGAGTTAAAGTTAAAAGGCCCATTTTGAGTTGGAATTTCCTCTAATGTAATTCTGTGGAATTAACAATTCTCTACATGATGCTGCTTTGGGGGAAATGACCTTGGATCATGATGCCTGGTTTTTGTCTTTCAACAAAACTGCCCTTTCTCGTACAATGTGAATTATTTATTCTTTGGGTGGTGGTAACTTTCCCACAAAAAAATTTAGTTCATAATTGCTCAAACAAATTTATTAAACCCTCTTCATCCCACCCTAACCCAGCCAAACCCCACCTCAGGTTTTGTTGAGATTCTTCAATGCTCATAACAAGAAAATTATAAGCTCATTACCAAGGATGAGAGAGTCGTTAAGGCTATAACTGGTTAAAAGTGTATTCCCAACCAAAAAAAGTAAAAACAAGTGCTATATTTTGTTTAACTTGAATAGCATACATACACATTCTTTACATTCAGAATTCAAAGGTGGTTTCCAACTGAATTGGCATGAAAATGAGTTTTAACTGAGTTAAAATATATTATTTGCCTCATAATTGTACTAAACAAGAACCTGATTGCCCATTATTCTTCTCTATTTCATGCATCCACTTACAATTTCTATGGACGATGCAAGGCCAAATTGGACGGCTGTCAAAGCCACCTGCACTTGTAGGAATAGGGAAACTTATTCCATCATGCCAGTAAACGAAGTGACTGACTTCTTCACTCACCGGCCTTCCTTCCCTCTTCTTAGTCTGTAGGTAAAGAGCAACTTCTTAGTCTGCAGGTGAAGAGCTATTGGAAATATTAATTACTCGCTGATCCATAATCCAATCAGCCGACTTTGTCAGAGTCTGTAGCAAGTCAAAAAGTGCCAGAGAGTCTGACAAGATCAAGAGTTCATATTTCTCGCATATAAGACAATAGAATTTAGTTGTTGAAGCTAAGTTTCTAGGTAGAGAATAATTGCAGCTTTTAAATGTTAAGTTGGTTAGTCGGCAGAAATATTCTATATGAAGAATGAAATTGTAAATCAAACTATGAAGAGGTGAGACAGACTGCAGTGAAGAAGAAGAAGAAGGAGAAGATGGAAAACTCACTAAAGAGTTTGAAGCTCAAGCTTCTATGTATTTACCAAGTTTGTATTCACGGTTTTAAGTTTTGTTATGTTGTCGTATGAAATACAAATCCTTAAGTTTATGGTTGAATGAATGTTTTTGATAGCCGCACATCTTCTCCATATTTACCTATGTGAATATTGTTTACATTTACTGTGAGTGAAAGACATCAAGAATTCATATATATTTCAATGTGTAAGAGTTCCTAGTTTTACTCACAATTTCCTAGTTTTAAGCGCAGAGGTTGTACACAAATCTTGTTTATTATTTATATGTTATTGTGAGTAATTCGCAATATAGTTGTGTTGCAGTTAATACTAGGTTATCGTAGTGAAAAGTGTTTTTCATATTCCTAAGTCAGACTAGGAAATATAAAGTTATTTCGTGAAAGTGAAAACTTGTTTGCATATGAGTTGGTCGCAACCAATTCATATTGCAGTCAAAGCCGGTTGAAGCCTAAGTTAAAGTGTGTCAAGGTGAAAAGTTCGCGCAGTTACTTCATCGCAGTAAGTCTCGCGTAGTAATTCCATTGCGCAGTAATTTCTTCGCGCAGTAAATTCCACCGCAAGAAAATCGAGTCACAAGTTTTTTGAAAAGGTAAAAGGGGAAAAACATAAGGTTGTGCTGCACGGTAACTCAAGTTAATTGCCACGGTCATCATTTCTCTGAGATCTGGTATTAGAGCTAGTTTAGGAAAGAAATCTTGTCCTAAAAGGACAAAAGTAATTTTCTAAGGAAAGTTAAAATTTACAAAATGGCTTCTACTTCTAGTTCAAATATGTCGAGTTTAAAAACTTCGATTTTTACAGGAAAGAATTATGAATATTGGTCTCTAACAATGAAGGCTTTGTTTAGAGGTCAAGATGTTTGGGATATTGTCCAGATTAGTTATGCAGAATCAGCAGATCAAATGACATATAATAATCTCTCACAAGATGAGAAAGATATTCTAATGGAACAGAGGAAGAAAGATGGAAAAGTTGTGTTCTACATACATCAAGCCATGCATGAAACCATACTCCCAAGAGTAGCAACAACAATTACCACAAAGAAGGCATGGGACACATTGGGGACAGCTTATCAAGGTTTGGATAAGGTAAAGACTTCAAAGCTGCAAATTCTGAGAAGAGATTTTGAATCTCTATCCATGAAAGATTTAGATTCAGTAGAATCATTTTATACTTAGATTTGTTGGTTTGATAAATCAACTGAAATCTCATGGAGAAACCACAACAGACCAAAGGGTGGTTGAGAAAATTTTCAAAAAGTCTTCCCCCAAGATTTGAAAACTTGGTTGTAACCTTGGAAGAACACACAGACATGACAACGTTTACTATTGATGAGCTACAAGTTTCACTCATCAATCATGAACATAGGATTAGTAGAAATCAAACATCATTGGAAGGTGCATTCGTAGCACAATCATCTATAAGCTGAGGAAGAGGCAGGGGAGAAATAATTTCAAAGGTAGAGGAAGAAACTTCTCAAGAGGAGGACATAGCAGTATTCTTGCAGATGTTGCTGGTAGTGGACAGAACCAGAACACAAGTCAACCAAGTGGTCACAGGTTTGATAAATCAAAGATTCAATGTCATTACTGTAAAAAATTTGGTCATTATGCATATGAATGCAGGAAGAAGCAATATGACCAAGGAAAGCAAAGCCAAAATCAGTCGACGAACACCAACAATTCATTGAGCGTAATGTTGATGGCATGCGCATCCCCAATTGAATGCAATACTATCCAAGAAAGTCCATCTAACATATGGTATTTAGATTCAGAATGCAGCAATCCTATGACTGGTAATTTAAATTTGTTTTCCAGTCTAGGTAATTTAGTTCAAACTAATGTTACACTTGGAAATAATGTACAAGTCATTGTTTTGGGAAAATGTATTGTTAGTATTTTAACCAGACAAGGGGAGCATAAGTATATGCCTGATGTTTACCATGTATAAGGTCTAAAACATAATTTGATGAGTTTTGGACAGCTGATACAGAAAGGTTACAGAGTTTACATGGAAGATAATCACTGGGTGATTAAAGATGTATGTCCAAGCAATCAGTTGATAGCAAGAGTTCCAATGACAAGCAATCACTTGTTTCCATTGAGGATAGTTTCAGACAATACATAAGCTTCATTCAAGACAAAAAGTAAAGAAGAAGTCATGTACTGCGACAAGAAAGAAAATGACACCACTTATTTTCAGGCTGCATTTCAAACAGAAGTTCAGGATGATTCCTGGCTATGGCATTTCAAATTTGGACATCTGAATTTTGGTGGACTGAAGTTGCTGCACACAAATAAAACGGTAAAAGGATTGCCATTGATTGACAAACCATCCAGATTTTGTGAAGGCCGCATCTTTGGCAAGCAACATAGAGAGACTTTTCCAGTTGGAAAGTCATATAGAGCACGCACACCACTTGAGATTGTGCACTCTGATATTTGTGGTCCAATGTAGACAACTTCAATTGGTGGCTGCAAGTATTTTCTTACTTTTATTGATGACTACTCAAGAAAAATATGGGTATATTTTTTGAAACATAAATCTGATGCATTTAGTTGTTTTCAGCAGTTCAAGGCACTTGTGGAGAACCAGAGTGGACACCGCATAAAAATCCTAAGAATAGACAGAGGTAGTGAATATGTTTCAAACGAATTTCTAAATTTCTGCAAAACTCGTGGCATATAGAAGCAATTCACTGCGCAGTATACACCTCAACAAAATGGTATCGCAGAGAGAAAGAACATAACCATTATGGAAATGGTGTGCAGCATGATGGCAGCAAAGCATTTGCCAAATGAATATTGGGTTGAAGCAGTCACAACTGTTGTATACATTATGAATCGATGTCTGACAAAGAGTGTGAAGAACAAGATTCCTCAGGAAGCATGGACAGGTATGAATCATAGTGTTTCTCATTTAAAATTTTTTGGTTGTGTCGCATATGCTCATGTGCCAGATGAGCTAAAAAAGAAGTTAGACAAGAAGGGACAAAAATGTATTTTTGTTGGCTATTCTGAAGAAAAAAAATCATACAAGTTGTATGACCATGTTGCAAGGAAAATAATCATTAGTCATGATGTTCAATTCATTGAGAATGAATCATGGGATGGAACCGTCGAGAAGAATGTCAATATTGTGTCGAATGTCGAGCATGAAGACATGACGGAAGAAGTGGTTCAAATACCACAAGTAAATCAACCGATCACAGAACCGTCGACTCCCATGACACCGTGACATGGTTCAACACAAGGAATATCAACAAAAATAGCAGCTCAAGCTACACCGACAAGCACACTAAGAAAACAGCAGAATCCATCAAGCGGTTCGACATCAACATATCCAATGAAGACAAGAAGTCTACATGAGATATATGAATCTGGTACACTAAATTCCTTCTCTATCTTTCCATTATTTTCTCAAATAGATGATCCACTAACATTTGAAGAAGCTGTTGAAGAAGAAGTATGGGCACAAGCCATGGATGAAGAAATAGAATGTATTGAGAAAAACCAGACATGGGAACTGTTTGATGTACCAAAAGATACAGATGTAGTCAGCATCAAATGGATTTATATGACCAAGGAAGATGCTGATGGGAATGTGCAGAAGCACAAGGCAAGAATGGTAGCAAGAGGGTTCACACAGCAACCTGACATAGATATCAATGAAATTTTCGTACCAGTTGCATGCATGGATACAATCAGAACTGTTTTGGTTATCGCTGCATAAAACAAATGGCCTGTTTATCAAATGGATGTTAAGTCAACATTTCTGAATAGTTATTTGGATGAAGAAGTATATGTGGAACAACCACAAGGCTATGAAGTTCTAGGACAAGAATAAAAAGTGTACATACTGAAGAAAGCGCTCTATGGTTTAAAGCAAGCTCCAAGAGCTTGGTACAGTCGCATTGATTCCTATCTCATTGAGAATGGATTTCACAGAAGTGAAAGTGAACCAACACTATACACCAAAGTGAATGAGCAAGGTAACATGTTAATTGTTTTCCTATATGTGGATGATTTAATATTCACTGGTGATTTTGGTATACAAGAATTTAGAACAGTCGTGGAAAGTGAATTTGAAATGACTGATTTGGGGTTCATGAAGTTCTTTCTGGGCGTTGAAGTCCAACAATCTGAAAGTGGTATTTTCATATCACAGTCCAAGTATGTAAATACAGTTTTAAAAAGATTTAATATTTCAAATTGCAAGGCAGTCCCAACACCAGTAATAATAAGTTTAAAATTGAGCAAAGATGATGATGGATCAACTGTAGATCCTACGTTGTTTAAGAGGCTTGTTAGCGGCCTTATGTATTTAACAAGGACAAGACCAGACATCATGTATGGAGTAATTCTGATCTCAAGATTCATGGAGTCACCAAAAGACTCATAGTGTCAAGCAGGTAAAAGAATTCTGAGGTATGTAAGTGGTACAAAAGATCTTGGCATAATGTATTCAACTTCAGAAAATTTTAAACTCATAGGATATATTGACAGTGACAATGGAGGCAACACATATGAAAGGAAAAGCACATCTGGGTACACATTTCATTTCGGTACAGGTGTTGTTTCGTGGGCTTCTAAGAAACAACCCATAGTAACTCTATCTTCAGCAAACGCAGAGTATGTTGCAGCTATAGGTGCTGCATGTCAAGTTGTTTGGATGAGAAGAATGTTAAAAGATCTGTCATAGAACTAGCATGAACCAACAACCATTTTCTGTGACAACAATTCAGCCATTGCCTTGTCAATTAATTATTTGTTTCACAAGAAAACCAAACACATTGACACAAGGTATCATTTCATAAGAGAGGTGGTAAATAATAAAGAAATTTGTTTAGAATTTTGCAGGTCTGAAGATCAAATTGCAGACATCTTTACAAAACCATTGGCAAGGGATACATTTTAGTATCTTTGAAGTTATTTGGGAATGACAAGTTCCGTATAGTGAACTCTGTCATGAACAGAGCATGTTTTCTGCTTTGAAAAACATTTTGTAATATTTTGTTTTTTAAATTAAGATCTGCTCATAATTAAGAGGGAGTGTTGGAAATATTAATTACTTGTTGATCCATAATCAAATCAGCCTACTTTGTCAGAATTTGCAGCAGGTCAAAAAGTGCCAGAGAGTCTGACAAGATCAAGAGTTCATATTTCTCGCATATAAGTCAATATAATTTAGTTGCTAAAGCTAAGTTTCTAGGTAGAGAGTAATTGCAGTCTTTAAATGTTAAGACAGTTAGTCGACAGAAATATTCTATATGAAGAATGAAATTGTAAATCAAACTGTGAAGAGGTGAGACAGATTGCAGTGAGGAAGAAGAAGGAAAACTCACTGAAGAGTTTGAAGCTCAAGCTTCTATGTATTTACCAAGTTTGTATTCACGGCTGTAAGTTTTGTTATGCCGTCGCATGAAATACAAATCCTTAAGTTTATGGTTGAATGAATGTTTTTGATAGCTGCACATCTTCTCCATATTTACTTGAGTGAATGTTGTTTACATTTACTGTGAGTGAAAGACATCAAGAATTCATAAATATTTAACTGTGTAAGAGTTCCTAGTTTTACTCCCAAGTTCTTAGTTTTAAGTGCAGAGGTTTGTCACAAATATTGTTTATTTTTTATATGATATTGTGAGTGATTTGCAATATAGTTGTGTCGCATTTAATCCTAGGTTATCGTAGTGAAAAGTGTTTTCATATTCCTATGTCAGACTAGGAAATATAAAGTTATTTCACGAAAGTGAAAACTTGTTCGCATATGAGTTGGTCGCAACCAATTCATATCGCAGTCAAATCCAGTCATAACCTAAGTTAAAGTGTGTCAAGGTGAAAATTTTGCGCAGTAATTCTCGCGCAGTAACTCTTCCTCAGTAATTCCATTGCGCAGTAATTTCTTCGCGCAGTAATTTTATCGTGCAGTAAATTCCGCTACAAGAAAATTGAGTCGCAAGTTTTTTGAAAAAGTAAAAAGGGGAAAACATAAGGTTGTGCTCCGCGGTAACTCAAGTTAATTGTCGTGGCTGATGTTACTACCGAGAAGAGCAAGCAAGCAACTGGTATTCCTCGTCCTTCTAAGTCTGTAGGTGAAACGCAAGAAACCAAACAACGAAACCAGTGGAACAAAAAAAGAAAATGAAGATTGTGTGCGAGAAACAGTAGAGCTGGTAATAATAAGTACTTCATCGTCGTGCCACTCCCTAGTATACAGAATCAGCATAGAATGGTACACCATTGCTTTTCAATGGTCATGTGGCAGTTGAAATGCGCCTGACTTGAAGTGTGTCATGGGCTGCATTGAAGGTGTAAGATAAACTAATTGTAAAATTAGTGATTTGAATCATGGTTTCATTATACCTTATGACGTTACTTTAGATTATTATTATTAATGTGAAGGTGCAAAAGAATTTTAATATGGAGCCATTGGAATATGACCAAGAGACATCACTAAGCCACTTGAGACTAAAATTCCCAGGCTGAAACCAACCGAAACTAAACCAATAAAATTTCAAATAAATAATTTTTTTATTGATTATATGTAATATAAAAAATTTACAACATTTAAAAACTTTATAAATTTTTTTTTTTTAAATCCACTGTACCATACAAATTAATAATTAATAGAACCAACAATATATATATGTCACCGCTTGGGGTGACATAATAAGTGATATAAGAAATCTTCCCTCTTTCATTTCACGAGCCCAGCCTGCGGTACCTTTTTTTATTTTTAAATTACCAAAACTTTAACCTTCATGATTGCAAAAGAAATCTCTACAAATAAGAATAACAAGAAATTAATCAAACTCCTTCTTACATCAAATCTGTATATCAAAAATCAAGAAAGATGAAAATGATGGAAAAAGTATAAGAAACTTTTCTTTCCCTGGCCATTTCGATAGTAATCTTTCGATTTTCCTCACATAATGAAATGCCAGAAGTAATTATGTGTGGTAGTTTTTTTGTGAAACCGTCCAGTGAACCATCTGCTCCAAGTGTGCAATCTTTGGCAGATATCATTAAACAATAATTACTCATGGCATCTCACAAAACTTATTACAATAATTAATGCCTTCTCCATCGATTTGCTTTGAAGCATCCTCCTCCTTTTACAGGCCAACACTTCTTTCAATAATCACCAAATTTAGAGAATTTGTTAAACCTCATTTTCTGGAAATTTGCACCTTGTTGGCACTTGTTCAAAGACTTGGCACCCTGATGATCAACCCGTTTTGGATTTCTCATATTTTTCTTGCACGAGATATTCAAGCAAAGGTTCAAATTTCTCAAGGGATTTGAGAGGATCTAGATCTCATCAGGAGGGGGCAACAGGAAAGCACAGCTGGGTTCCGGCTTCTGGATCAGAGTAAACGAAAAAACAAGCATATATTTAACGAAAAAAGTTTGATATATTTAACAAAAAAATGAGGGTAAGGAAAACGAAACAATGATATACACCCATGTCATACAAAGGAAACAAGCATTTTCAGGGTGAAAAAAATAGGTTTACAAATCACAAGGAGTGTTTTTGTCTCCAAGCCTAGTTACAAAGCTTTTGGGTGCTAATAATCACTTGAATGATTAAGGAAAATGTATCAAACAACAAATAAAATATCTTCCATCCATAGAGTCATATTGTGTTACTGACAATTGGCATTTGAAGTGTTGTCATGCAACCGTGTCATCGAAGATGAGGAAGTGCCAATTTGGGATATAGCAGTCACCATACAAAACCCACTCTTGAATCTTTTTGTGATTCCATGATTATAAATCAAGATAATCTCATACATCTTGGAGTATTAAGAAATGATGATACATCTATCAAAGCCTTAGTGGCACAACAAAAGGATAATTCCAAGCATCCCAAGAAACAACATCTTCACAATTATAAGCAAAATAAGGGTGCCAAAACCTCTCATCCAGCACATCCTTCCAAAAATGACAAATGAACCAATTCAAAAGGTAAGAAGACTGAGCATCACTGCAACTTTTGCAAGAAAGATAGTCATGATGAATATAAATGTTTTAAGAAGATGGCAGCCTTAGAAGCAACAATGAAGAAGCACAACATCAACCTTGATTTGTTTGCAAAATCCACATTTCAAGGACATGCACTTTGTGCTTTTGGTTTTTCCTTTAATGCATCTTCTTCTTCTTCTTCTTATTTTTGTTCAAACAAGTGGCTCATTGATTATGGAGCATATTATCACATGGCTAAGGATAAATCCATATTTTCTACTATGAATGATTGTAACACCAAACAAATATTTTTTGGTGATGATATATCTCTTAGTGTTGTAGGATATGGAATAGTTTAGGTAGATGATGGTTTATTTAATGATGTTCTATGTGTTCTAATAATTTCTTGCAATTTGTTTCCAGTCTATCAAATCACTCATTCTAGTGAAGGTAAGACTGTAACATTTACACCTCACTAATACACAATCAAGGATTTTAAATATCCTAAGCATGCCCTAGCTACTGCAAATGTTGATGATGTTACTCGGTTGTATAAATTTAATAACTTTGGGTCGTCACCTTTTCCCTCAATTTGTGTTGCTCATAGTGATGACTTGAGAAAACTTTGGCATGAGCAATTTGGTCACTTAAATTATATCTCATTGCAATAACTATGTAAATAAAATATGGTGACAAGTCTTTTGATGGTATCTTGCATGGATGGTGTTTTCTTTAGTTGTGCACCTGTTGGCCTGATTTTCTGAATCTAGGCCAATAAGGAGGTTTTGTCCACACAATCAGCTTAAAGCAGCGTCCGGTGTGTTTGAATTAACAAAACCTCGCAGGTTGTGGTCCTGCTACCAGCTAGTTTGTCTCTTAAGGAGAACGTAAAACCAACAAAATCTAACCTATTCTAATGTTTATTTTACCTAAATAACTAAAATATCCTAAGGTTGCTTTCTTAAGGAAAGACTTTGATTTTGGGAAGTTTTCTGAATATGAAAAACTTATGCAAAGTATGCAAAATGATCTAACAATTGTTAATTAAACTTAAAAATAAAATTCAAACTTAATTATTCTATCTATTCTATTTACCCCTATCTCAGCTGAGAGCAAATTTAATATTATATTAACTATTAATCATTACAAATGAACAGAAAGACTAAATCATAATTCAAACAGACACATTTAAATCATGACTAATAAGTCACTCTGTTATATGACAACAGAACTAAAACATAACCTGCAAATACACAGTTAATTTCAACTGTCTGAAATTGATTAATAATTAATTATCAAGGTAGCTATTTGAATTTAAGATAATGCCTATTTTAAAAATCACTGTCAACATACAAATGAAATTTTAAATAGACAGAAAATTATATCATTATAACTTAGATTTATAGTAAAAATACTAATAAACAAAATCATAATGAAATATTCATTTAAAATACTAACTTGAGTTGATAAAGTGAAAGATATAATTAAACATCAGTATGTCATAGCACACTGAGTTAAATATAAAGACAGAAGATAATACGCTGAAATATATATATGAAAATCCAAAACAAAATACCAGTAACAGTATCTATTTGCAGATGTCCAGTAGCATTCACATCAAAGGTCCAACTTCAAGTATGAGATAGAACCAGTAATAAGATATATTTCAAATATGTTTTTCTTCCAACACTCCATCCCTTGTTCATCAAAACTCTTTAACTTATATACTATTAGGATTCAATTTTCCCTATTAATGTTGCCTACAACATTATAGGGCTCCTCTAACTAAAACAAAGGGCATCTAATTACACCTATTACTATAAACAGAAATAGACTAGCCTAAGTTGAGGCACTTTAGAACATTCTTGCCCATTGATGGAACTCCAACTCGTAACAAACAGCCACATCTCCATGTCAACGTATTAACCATGTCCTGAAATTCTCGAAAGGGGTGGTGACAAATCCTCCTGCATTGAATTTAAATGAAGCATCTTATCAAAACCAATTTTAAACATAGATAACAAAATAACTTGAAATTTAAATGCATGCCTGTTAAATCTCTGATTTTACAGGCATGTAAAACCAGAACGACCATTACCTGTTTTGCAGCGACATAGGAAATGAGAAAATCATCAAGTTTCATTATGAAGAGCGACTACTCTTCGAGCTTCTGCTAGTTTAGCCTTTAACCTGACAATTTTAATGTTTTGCTTTTCAATTCGTTCAAGTAGCAGCTGATTAGTACTTATGATTGACTTCTTTGATTTTTTGTATTGATTCTTCTTAACGCTCATCTTTTTCCATCTATCAATCCACTCCAGCAACTCTTTTCTAAAAGTTTTGTTTTCCTCTTCTAATAATGTTGTGCTGGATAAGCAATGCTTGAGTTTTCCTTTAAACTCTGTAATTTTATCCTGGTAAACATTACCTCATACATGCTGCAGAGTTTCATCTTCATTGGATACCTGAGGAGAATGAGGATTGTCACAATGTTGACTATATGATAGTTGAGGATCTGCAACGTTTGTGTTTATTCCTGGTTGATTGCCCTTGGCCGCATCTGATTTTGCATCACTTCCCTGTGCGAAAGCAGGATTATTCGCATTCATTGTATTAGGAACAGATGAGGGGATGTCATCCTCAATATCGACAACTACAGTTTTAGCAACTGCAGGCTTAGAAGCCTGTTGATCAAACTTGTAACCTGAAATCGAATGGATATTATGCATGCTCCTCGTGACTCTTCTTGAAAACGATAGATTTTCAAAACCAAGCCCTTCCTTGTCACAACAAATTTGAGCCAAATGATCTAATCTATGCATAGATTCTCTATTACATTCATCAGGTTTATTTGTTTCAAATGAATTTTTACATTCAAAATTATTATCAATTTCACATTTGGTTAATCCTTCTTCTATTTTATTATGCGTTGATTTTAATTGGTCTATTACTCAAAGGGAAAATGGTCGTGCAACTGATGATGTTATGACGCAACAAGAAGTAAAATGCACACCTAACAATCAATGCAAATGCATTGTGTCAAATGAAGAACAGGGTATGCTACTACATGAAGTGCAAAATTTTCCTTCAAATGAATATGCAATCATTCCTATATGAAAATATGACTAATATTCTCCAAGCAAACCCAATGCAAGTACCATGAAAATGCAAAATGCAAACAATGCATAATGATGCAAAAAGCAAATGTTTTAGTATTTTTTGAATTAAATGAGATAAAAAGAAAAACTATGACTCTACCACCCTTAGACTCTACAAGCACTACTAGACAGAACCCAAGCAAAGCACCAAGGTAAAAGAGACCTAATGCACTAATCCAAAAACAAAAAATAGAAAATGAAATGACAAGAACATTTTCAAAAATTTAAACTAACAAGGTGTCTCTGGTCAGAAACATGGATGTATACAGATTCCAGAAGCATCCAAGAAGACTTAGAAATCATCCAAACTCACCCAACAACACTTAATCTTCCCCAAAAAGGAAAAAATCAGGGCATATGCGACTGTTTGCAGTAAATACACGTATATACACTACTATTCTAGGAAAACCTGCGTGTACATGTGACTGTGAAAGAAAAAACCGTGTACAGGAAGAAAAAGAGATAAAAAGAAGGAAAATAGACAAGCTGAGACAAAATTTACTCCTATAAGACACTACTAGGAAAACATGCCCCTAGACCCGACTCAAAAACAGAGAAATCGGAGCAGTTCAACAACATTGAATGCCAACAAAACCCCCAAAGAAAATGAATGGGAACTCCCCAACGGAGTCGCCAATTTTGTCAAACTTCCTATGGATTGGGGTGTACTGCAACAGATAGAGTAACCACAGAAATCAATACCTTCTCGATATGCAAGAGAAATAAAACATCTAACCCTAAAGGATCTAGAAACATACCTTATCCGGGATGGTTGATGTAGATCCCCGTTGAGCTTTTCCAATCCTGCTTGTGTTAACAATTTTCTCTCTCAACAAAAGCAAACAAGACAAGCATGCTATATAAAGGTGTTAGACCTACTCTAGAATATATAATCAATAATGTATAAGCAATAAAAATCATCCATGGATTCAATATTCATTTAAATGCACATCATTGGACAGGAAAAGATATTTCTATTAATATACATCATAGATTACATGAATGACAACCTCTATCAGCACGTCTGCGAACCGGAGAAACTTAGTCCTCCACTTGGGACTTCACCACCTCAATCCTCCATCTCTCAATAACAAGCTCACAAGCAAAGGAAAGCTTGGGAAGAACACCAAGTGCTCCAAGGGACAAAGGGATGTAGACTCAAGTATAAGCAAGCTACGACAACAATGGACTATAGTTTTCTTTCTCTTCAATTCTCCCCCTTCAATGTATCAAAAGGGTTCCTTATATAGTTCTTCAAAGGGGTAATGGAAGGTCAAATCCGAGCGATCTCGAGGCATATGGAAGGCCAGGAGACAAGTGACTCAGATCCACATCAAGGAAAACTCCCAAAATATTTTTCCTTTTGCACACATCTTGATGTACACGGGTTTAAGGTTTATATCTGCGTGTATACACGAGAAAGGGTTAAAAAGTCATGTATAGAAAATAATGAGTGTTTTTAGGGATGATATTGGAAACATCAAAGGTACAAAATTTGTCCATGGGGTCCAAATTGTTTGGAGAGGGATGGGGAATTCCATAAATGTGTGATCTACCATGTGTGGTAAAATCAGCTGTAACAGTTGTGGTCCCAGCACCCTGTGCTGATAATGTTGATATGGTTTAATTCACAAAACTTTGTGTTGATGATAATGATGTTGTTTCAACATTTTTATGTTGATTATGTTCCAACATCTCTATGTTGATAATGCAGATGATGATATATCAGTTATTGATGATGTTGCTTTAACACTAACAAGATAGTGATATTGTTGTTGTTTCAGTATTCACAGACTAACGATGCAGACGATGATGTTTCAATATTTACATATTGACGATGCAGATGTTTATGTTTCAGTATTTACATACTGATGATGCATATGATGATGTTTCAGTATTTACATACTAATGATGTAGATGATGATGTTTCGGTATTTACATACTGATGATGATGATGACGTTTCAATATTTACATATCGATGTTCCAATTGATGTTTCAGTATTCACATACTGATGTAGTAGAAGAGGATTCATTATTCACATACTGATGTTACAGAAGAAGGTATAGAAGATGATTCAATATTCACATATTGATGTGGTAGAAGATGAGTCAGTATCCACATATTGATATTCCAGAAGATGATTCAATATTCATACACTGACGTGACATAAGATGGTTCAACATTGAAATATTGTAACTTCAAAGGATATTCTAAATGTATTTTACTGATGTAACCCAAGGGAGATGTTATTATTCCTCCGACGGGGTGTTACTATTGTATTTGGTCACCATACATTCATGAGGTAAATCCTACACTTGTGTCAGGTCTTTAGTACCCTAATAAATAATATAATATATGGTTTTTTAGTATTCCTAGGTGAAGTCGGCCCAGACAGTTTATTAGCTCCGAATTGTCTAATGCAAAAGTCAAGTGATGAAAAAAGTATAAATAGAGGAGATGTGTTCCTCATTTGTACACACACAGACTTGTTCACAACGCATAAGAGAGAGAGAGACATATATGATGGAGGGAGGTGCACCTATTTGGGGTCTTGTATTTTACTTTTTATACATCTTATATAGAGGAAGTTTTCACTGGGTTTTCTTCCCCATGAGGGTTTCTAGGATAAATATTTGTGTTCTTTTTGTGGTCATGCTTGTCTATCTTTTAGTGATATTTTTGCTTATGGTTATGATATTATGAGGCTAAATGTTATAAGATATGATATAACCATAAAAACTTAACATGGTATCAGAGCCACCCTGAAATAAGTTTGTGTAGCCGAAACATTTCTACAACTAAAACTATTGAAGATTAGGATTTCATGCTTGAAAACCCTAAAATACTAAAACTAGTAGTTTTGGTACTTCCGGTATATCTCGATATTAGAAAAGGATCGGGAGCAAAAAATTTTACAAGCCGAATATAAATTCCTTATGAAAACTGTTTAAAAATTTCGGCCTTAGATTCGTTATATTCTGAGAGATATTATTCCTCCAAGTTAGGGATACAACCTTTCCTAGGATTCAACCTTAAATAGGTGACCTCGAGAGAATTGCTATATCTGTGGATATGAAGGTTTAAATGAAATTTTTCAATATGTTCCAAATAGGTCAAGGACGGTACTTTCTGTGGTAAACATTTTAGCCCTCAAAGGTGAAACAATGACACTTGGAAGTACGTACAAGTTTGACAAGGCTACCTCAGTACAAAGTTTTAGACATAGAAGAGCAGTAATTGCAAAGATACCATAGAAACAATATCAGAAATTTCTGCATAAGAAACTGAAAAAAACTAGGGCATCCGATATTTTGCAGTTCTGATCATAGTTTTGGGAAAATGAGTATATTGCTTAGCTTGCATCGAGGAGTTGTATATTTATATCCAGTTAGATATGAAAGATACCTCAATTGAAAAATCAGGGTTTCTCTATCAAACCCTAGGCCTACTAGAAGCATCATTCCAAAAAAGCTTTCAAGCAAGCATGAGATTGAAGCAATCTCCCTGGTCAAAGAAGAAGTTGCTGATCCAGAAGGAGATGACGACAAACAAACAAAGATAAGTATTTGAAATGTCTTTCCTGTATATGCTATGTATTATTCATGATAGAATGTTTGTATTAATGGAAATATACTAACAATATGCATGTGATGGGTAAGTAGCCCATGGTGCTATACAACTCTCCATTGCTACTTATCTAGAATGCAACCTCTTTGCTGACATATTGGATTAGTGCACAATATCAATGATGTCATGGTAGATATGGAAGGCATCTAGAAATTTTTTGTGAGATATAGATGAATGTTTTATTGGCTAAAGAGTTGCATGATGCGTAAGAATTTTTCTTGATGCATATGTTCTATGAAACAGTTCTAACTATGCAAATGGTGCATTTGAATTGTAGGAAAGGTCCTGTACAACCACCTACACAAAATGGATTATGAGACTTGTTCCAAAGAACAAGTGATGACAATTCAAGATTCAATCCAATAAACATGAACCTAAATCTCCTAGGGTTAGGGACACCGTGATGGAAGAAAGAGCTTCAGAGATCGGTAGATCAACCTCGAGAGATGAAGAACACCTTGGGTATGAGAGATAACTCAAGATGACGAAAAGCATGGTGGAACTTCCAAACCAAAGTAAGAGGCATCAGACACACTCTAGTTGTGTAACACAGTTGGGTGACATCATTGATGCTAACCCTTCAAGCTATGGAAGAAGATATGATCAAAGAGTAACATTTGATCATAGGGAATGATGTCTAGGATATGATTCCGAGACCTGAAGGGAAGTCCTGTAGTTTCTTCCATATGGATCTATAAGAACAAGTGTACAAAGTAAGGCTCGTGGTTTGTCTAAAAAAGAATAGACTATGACATGACATACTCTATTGACTAGACACACTTCTTCAGTAGAAGTATATATCGAGCAAAGAACCACCTATACAGAATATGCTTTGTACGAGCTCAGAAGGAACCCATAGAAAAGCACATCTAGGAGATTGACTGATCACCTAGAGTTATGAATATCTTAACGTTTACTACAAGGTTAAAGATGGAAACCTATAGAAGATAACAAGATCACAGATGGGTACAAAAATGAACTTTTCAACAAACTTCAAGATAAAAGGATCTTGGTATCTAGTAACCTAAGATAGATACATAGTAGCAGAGGATGTTACCTGTCACTCCAGTAAAGAATGCAGAGGGAAGATGATTCTCCGCTTTAGTGGGAGTGACTACAGAAGATCTCTGAGTTCGACATGGTACAACATGATGGGAAACTTCTTGATGGACCAAGACTTTACCAAGAGGAAAGTGGGTTCCAACCTTCAAGGTTGAATGAGGAAGACTAGGATATGTCGATGACCTAACAGAAAGAACTCATGATAGATGCAATGATGGAAGAATACCCGAATGATGTTTGAGATATAGTACCCAAACCAGAAAGAGAGAGTGTGGTATATTTCAAATGGATTTGAAAAGATAAAATATGCTCCTGATGGAAGTAAGGAAATATTTGTGGCTAGTGGATTCTCTCAGAGAGAGGGAATTGGTTATGAAGAGACATTTGCTCCAGGAGAAAGGTACACTTCCATCAGAACTATCATCGCACTTCCTTCCATGATGAAGTGGGATCTAAACTAGATGGATGCAAATACAACCTTCCTTAATGTTCTGATTGAGGAAGAGGTTTACATCAAATAGTCACAAGGATTTTAACTCGAAAACAGAGTGATAGATGTATGTATGTTAAAAAATACTTTGTATGGACTGAAGCAAGCTCCTAGAGCTTGGTATGGAAGAATAGATAGCTTCTTGAAAATCTTGGACTTTACTGAAAGTAAATTTGATCCTAACCTTTGCCTCAAGTTTATGTATGATGAACCTGCCATACTATTGTTGTATGTGGATGAGCTATTTCTGACTGGAAATGAGAAACATATCACATATCACAAGAAGAGGCTAGTTGAAGAATTCGAGATGAAAGATCTTAGATTGATGCATTATTTCCTGAGGCTAGAAGTGTGGAAGAGCTTAGAAGGAATCTTTTCAAACCAGGGAAAGTATGTTGTGGAAATATAAAAGAAGATTTGATATGTTGGATTGTAAATCCATGGACACACCCATGGATACCAACATGAAGTTGTTGTTTGATGAGACATCAGAGTTAGTGGATATGACTCAGTACATACATATTATTGAGTCATTGATGTATCTAATGAACACAAGGCCAGATATATGCTTTGCTGTGAACACCTTGAGTCATTATCTAGGTAACCCTAGATGTGTTCACCTGATAGCTACAAAGCATGATGAGGTACCTTAAATGTACGATAGACTTGGGATTTTACTATGGTAGAGATCATGACTACATATTATATGGATATAGGGATTCAGATTGGGCAGGAAGTGCCACAGACAGAATGATCACCTCAGGTGGATGTTATTGTCTGGGATCCACCATGATCTCATGGTTTAGTCCAGTGTTTCTCTCAGTACAATTGAAGTAGAGTACATGACAACTTGCTTCTCTATTTGGCAAGCCATATGGATTTGAAAAGATGATGTTAGGACTATTTGAAATGGATTTGGATACCATAGTGTTTCTTTGTGAAAACCAGAGTTGCATAAAGATGACAAAGAATCGTGTGGAATATGGTACCGAAGGGAGACATAAAAATCCAGTATGTGAGTACCGATGAGTAAGTTGCTAATGTGGTGACCAAGCTTATGTGACAAGCATGGTGTAGTTCGTGAATACTTTCCTTGCAAGGAGGAACAATGATGTTGATACTAAAGACTTTCCTCGCAAGGAGGAACAATGATGTTGATACTACAGACTTTCCTCGCAAGGAGGAACAATGATTATATGGAAGCTTCTCGAAAAGGAGAAATAGGTCGAATACATGGACTTTTTTCAATAAGGAAGAACAAGTTGAAGATATGGGATTTCTTCAGAAATGAAGAACAAGTCGAAGATATGGACTTTCTTTAGAAAGGAAGAACAAGTTGAAGATATGGAGCTTCTTTAGAAAGGAGGAACAAGTCGAAGATATGGACTATCCTCGAAAAGGAAGAACATGTCGACACTATGAACCCTCCTCAGACAAAGGGGGAGTAGGTTGATAATATGGATCCTCTTGGAAAATGAGGAGTGATGATGAGACTGACATTGATGATGGGATGACAATGATGCTCCAAGAGGCCAAGTATGCCTGAAGATGCTGACAAAGTCTGACATTTGTTTTTGGATGATAGTATCGTCTCTTGAGGATGGTAGGTATAACACTCTGTTCATGAGAGTGGTCCTTACTAGCTAAGGATGGCCCTGCAGATGACACTCTTGCATGGAGAGTACCCACATTCACTTGTGGAAGATAGTATCCTCTATTGAGGATGGAAGGTATAACACTTTTTTCATGAGAGTGGTTCTTACTAGGTAAGGATGTCCCTACAGATGTTACTCTCATGGAGATTACCCACATTCAGTTGTGGATACCGTATAATAACACTCGCTCAGGAGTGATCCTAACCTCAGTGGTATGGATGCTATACAATGAGTCCTCATGGATGCCAGGACTGACATTGTGTATGTAGTCGAGATCTATTGTGCAGATGATACTCTTGTATGAAGAGTATACCTACATGTGAGTGTAGATACCATAGAATAACACTTGCTTGGAGTGGTCCTAACCTGTGTGGTATGGATTCTCTATGATGAGTCCCCATAGATGCCGTAGTATAACACTCGCTTGGGAGTGTTCCTAACTTGTGTGGTATGGATATTCTACAATGGGTCGACATTGTGTATGTGGTTGAGATCTGCTATGTAGATAATACTCTTACATGGTAGAGTATACCTACACATGAGAGTAGATACCATATTATAACACTCACTTGTGAGTGGTCCTAACCTATGTGGTATAGATGGGCCACGATGAGTCCTCACGGACGATAGGGCCGGCACTGGGTGCGGTCAAGATCTATTTTTAGTTGTAGAAGATTCAGTTGATCAATTTCATGGATCATGTTGATTGAGGATTGCATCATCCTTGGAATTATGTCCTAAAGTGACCGGGATTGATCATCCTGCAAATAGATCATGTGTACTGCAGGTAGCATAACAGCGAAGGATCAAGTAGAATGAAGTACAGTAGGGAAGGGTCAAGTAGATAAAGTGTGTTTGCAAAGGATCAAGAAGGATAGAAGTGCTACTGCAAAGGATCAAAAGCATTGAAGTGCTGCTTCAAAAGAATCGAAAGGATCGAAGTGCTACTACAAGGGATCGAGAAGATCAGAAGGTTGCTGTAGAAGATCGAAGTGCTGCTGCAAAGGATAGATAAGATCAAAGTGCTTCTGCAAAGGATCAAGAAGATCAAAGTGCTGCTATAAAGCATAAGAAGATTGAAGTTCCGCTTCAAAGGATCAGAAGATCGAAGTACCACTGCAAAGGATCATAAGATCGAAGTGCTACCACGAAGGATTGAAATATTGAAGTGTTGCTGCAAAAGGATCAAGTGATCGTGTGATGCAGATGCTAAAGACATTAAAGAGTAGTTGTTCTAAGCTACTGATGAATGTTGAAAACTTCTTGTGACATATAGATGTATAGCCTCCATGATGTTGCTGATATTGTCTCTCTGGTCTGCTATAGTCTATGATGGTGTTGTCAGTAGAATAACCTTCTCGTTAAGGGGGAGTGTTGAAATATTGTAACTTCAAAGGATATTATAAATGTATTTTACTGATGTAACCCAAGGGAGATGTTATTATTCCTCCAATGGGGTGTTACTATTGTATTTGGTCATCATAGAGTCATGAGGTAAATCCTCCACTTGTGTCGGGTCTTTAGTAGCCTAATAAATAATACAATTTACTTTTTTTTAGTATTTCTAGGTGAAGTCGGCCCAGAAAGTTTATTGGGGCCAACTTGTCTAGTGTAAAAGTCAAGTGACGAAAAGAGTATAAATAGAGGAGATGTGTTCCTCATTTGTACACACACACACACACACACTTGTGCATAGCGCATAAGAGAGAGAGAGAGAGAGAGAGACATATTTGCTATAGGGAGGCACACCTATTTGGGGTCTTGTCTTTTACATTTTATACATCTTATACACAGGAATTTTTTGCTAGGTTTTCCTCCCCATGAGCGTTTCCTAGGATAAATCTTTGTGTTCTTTTTGTGGTTGTGCTTGTCTATCTCTCGGTGATGTTTTTTCTTATGGTTATGTTGTTATGATGCTAAATGTTATAAGATCTGATATAACCATAAAAACTTAACATTCAATATTCACATACTGATGCTACAAAAGTTGATCTAGAAGATGATTCACATGATTCAATATCCAGATACTGATACCAGAGAAGATGATCTAGAAGATAATTCAGTATATATATATATATATATATATATATATATATATATATATAT
>LPNX010322776.1:0-12368 GCA_001517045.1 Pseudotsuga menziesii
GATTGGAAAGCTCAACGGGGATCTACTACAACCGTCCGGAATAAGGTACGAGGTTCGATCCTTTAGTGTTAGATTGTTTGTTTCTATTGCATATTGGGAAAGGTTGATTTCTGGAGTCTAGCTGTCTGTTGTGGTACCCCAAGCCATAGGAATTTCTCTCCGTAACAAACTTATAACAGAATTCCAATGATTTAATTGTCAACCCGAAGAGAGCGTAAACTTGTGAGGTACAAACAAAGTATATGCAAGGGTAGAGTGTCACTAAACTTAATCTATAACTAAAATTACAAATACATGACTGAAATGGAATTAAACTTGCAAAAGCAATAAATTTCATGAAATAAATATGATCTAAGACAGCAGGAAATTGTAGGAAATAAATTGATACAAAGCAAACGATATTAACTAGTGGGATCACATAAAATCAACACAACTAATTCATAACCAAAACATCAAAATATGAAGAGATCAAACTATCTATTGAAATATGAAATCTATTACATGAGGATCAAATCCATGACTATCTAAAAATATGAACCAGTTCTCCACTATCAAACCACTAGAGAGGCCTCTAACCAAAATGAGGAGAGAGCCCTCCTATTTATACATGAACTCAAGATAAGTGATCATAATTACAGATCCACTATTCTCTCAACTTATCCCTCAAAATCCTCAACAAATATAGAACTTATCCCCTCAAATCCTCAACAAATCTACATCTCATCCCTTTAAATTCTCAACAAATATTGGATGAGATATTCTCTCCACACTTCCATGATCTTCTCCTTGAAGTTAGCCACATCTAGAAGATGAAATTCGAATCTGAGGCTAGGTGGTCACTTTTGAGCTTGTTAAAGTCTTCAAATACATCTTTAAACATCACCAAACTCACCCAGCTTTAAAGTATAATGAAAATATGTTATTTTTCTCAATAATAAACCACAAATTCACTCAAAATACTCAAAAATAAATGATTTGGAAAATAGTGATTATAAACCCAATTTATTATGAAAGTAGGGAATATTAATGGTTTTATGGAAGGAAAAATAGGAATAAGGTGACAAATGGTATATACAAGATGAATAAAATGTGGTCATTTTGTGGCTCAACACTAATGGATGCACAACTTCCTCCAATGGTTGGCTTAGTGATAGTGTGATCATGTGCCTCCTCCTAAACTGTATGACATTTTCCTAAGGTCAACTCATAATCTCTTAGGAACCATACAAGTTCTTGGTATTGATCTTGGTTGACCTCGAACTCCTCAAGCACATGCAAATAGGAATGGACCTCATGTGCATGTGTATGGGATGTATCTAATGGCTGAAAAATAATTAATTTTTGTAGTTCACATGTCAGGACAATGTCAGTCACAATAAAAAATTTATTGTAGAAATAAAATTATTTACCTCCCAAGGTATTTATTCCAAATATGTCTCTATACACCCAATCAATGGATAAATAAGGACCTTTATTTTCTAATCCATATGGAATGTGATTAGACACCTCCTCTAGAGAAGAATGTACCATCCATAAAGTTATATCATAAGGTGTCTCCTTCCAAGAATGAATTTCAAACAACTCTCTACTAATGCAAGCAATTATAGTGCATCCTTGATCCTCTATTTCAGCGATATATTTATCTACCCAATCCATGAATAGATAAACATATTTGCTTGTTTATTCATTTGGAATACCCTCATCCATCTTTCCCATATCTAATAAATCTTATTCCTTCCTCTCAATCTCAATGAGTTCTTGGCCAAGATTTTCTTCCTCATAGATTTTCACAAGCATATGCAAATATGCTCCTTCCTCATGGTTGTCCTCCACATGAGGTTCCTTTAGCACATCCAAAGTAGTCCATACCATGTGCACATGATTATTTTCCATGCAATATGGGGGGTGTGATACATTCAACTCCCTTTGAAGTTGATCATTATGTAACCTTGACTCTTGAAGAGATTTTTGGGTTCTATTAAAGGAATAATATGCAGCCTCCCATTTACTATGGAGCCTTTCATAGTCTTATGTTTCCTTTTTGAATGAACAATGGTACATTTCAGCCACCATGAGGAGATGATCTATGCCATATAGTAATTTCATGTATCTCTCCTTCATATTGGCCATGACTTCTTTAATTTCTATGCACTCTTCCAGTAAGGATTCTCCTTCCATATTTCCTCGAGAAGCTTTCCAACATCTTCTTGCCACCAAATCATTGATGTCAAAAAAGTTGTGCATGGCTGCCATAAGCTTTTCTCTGTCCTCCTTAAGTGATCCACTCAAAAGATGTGGCTCACAAAGAATATCCTCCACCAAGGTTTCTCCTTCTAATAGTTGACATATAAGACCATTTTTCTAGTGGCATGGATCCACAACACAAATATCATTCTCAACATATAGGTCATCCTTTGAATATTTTCCAAAATGACTTCCATGATATGAAGTGGAGGGTGTCTCTGAAGGTTGCAATGAAATGTGACCTTTGCAAAATTCATAAATTAAATAATACCCTGGCATTTCATCTTCATCCTCTTCATGTAGGGGCACTATGGTGGCTTGCTCTTCCACCAAATTCTCTGGTTCACACCCAAGTGGTGTGGCCTATTCTTCTTCTTCATTATAGGGATCAAGAGGTGATTGTAGATCTAGTTTATAATATTCTTTTAGATCTGATCCAAAATATATCTCACCATATTTACATGAACCAACATCTATTGGATTTTATGTCTCTTTGTCCCTTTTCCTAGGGATCCTGACCCAGGTTCAGTCCCTTCTACTCTAGACAAAAAAGTCTGAGATATCGTCTTGACAGAGCAGAGCCCATTCGGCAGCACCTGCGACACATATTCTATCTCACCCGAGATATCTCTCTTGATGGGTAACTGCCAAAACCATGTTTCTACAATTGTGTGGGAGGGTGTTTTAGTACCTTGGCTCTGCTCCAAGGCTTCCAATGAAGTCCAAGGGTGGATTAATTGTATTTATTGTGATTCAATATTTAATTTGTGAACTAACCTATCTTTATGAAACTGCACTAAATAAACAATAGACATGCAGCATAATCATATCCAGTAATACAATCCGACCACCATACATCTATTCATTTGTAAACAAACCTACAATCATTCATTCACTACAATAATCACACATATATCTAAGCTACTTTCATCATTCACACATATATATAGAATATAACATGGAAACCCATCCAGGACAAAACCACAAGGTGCTCTTCATCTGGCATGAGGAAATAGATGCACCTTTTATCTACGCACTAAGCTATAGACTATGCTCAACATATTCTTCTCTAAATTTACATACTCTTACTCCCTCTCGTGCTCTGTAGTCTTCTCTCTTTTCTCTTTCTACTCTACTTCTACTAGTGATCTGCACATAGCCTAGATCAACTCAACCTTTCCTACTCGTATGCGCACTCAGCTACATATCCTTCACTCTGATTCACTTAGCGATATAGAGCCATTAACCAAGAAATCATGATTTCATCCAACAAGAGTCTACCAAATGGACTATCAGGAGAATGTCTACTGAGTTTAGCTCAAGAGTCTCATCCGTTAATGTCTAGCCATGAATGTCTAACTGAGATTCTAACCCACATACAACTTGGGTTCCTTCTTTTATATCCCTATTACAGACTCAATACAAATCCCATACATACTTGATAGAGACTCAATATCGACTCGATACAGACTCTATATAGACTCATTACAGACTCTTATTTTGTCGCTATCTCAGTCGACTTACTATATCCATCCAACAGGTTGTCTTTCCTATTCTAGAAACACATAACGGGAGTCACTATCGGCCTGACTTACAAAAATGCCTTCATGTGTGTGGTTTCCTTCGACTCCGGCTGAGCTTCTACCCATGATCATTAAGGCCTATCACTTTCTCAACAGTATTCCTTACTGAAGTTTTCCATCCGTTATGTTATTTTAATGCCTTATTCTGCTGATATTTGTTCCTAGCATCTCATGTCACACTCCATCCTTCTGTCGTGGATTACTTAGATGGTACAACTTCCTCTTCCAGCGCCTTCTCCTCTTATTCTTTTTCTCTTTTACTTCCTCTGTCGCAGCATCCTTCCCCTTCTCCTTTATGTTTCTTCCTCACTCCTAGCTCCTTCCTATTCCTTTTTAGCTCTTCTCCATACTTAAGAAGAATTATGCATGAATTCTTCCCTACTATCCCTAGGCCCAATAGGCCCCCAACACTCACCTATGGCTCGTCTCGAGCCACGCGAATCTATTTCTCCATGTTGTGACTTGCGTTGATTTTGTTCTGAAAATACTCCACGATTTTCACCACTTTCTTTGCCTCTATGTGCACGTATTCCTCTTTCTTCCACATTTTCTCCACCAGGTCAGAACTAGCATGTTTCGACATGAATTTTTCTATGGATGTAGCTACTTCATGCACTTTCTGATATACATGCTGAATTATGCATGTAACTCTTTCTACTTCAGCCTGCAACTCTTCTACTTTTTCCTCGTGTTGTTGTTGTTGTGTGCACGACACAATCATTTGTTGTTGCAGTTTTCTCATTTACATTTCCTTAGCCATTTTCTGTGCTAAGGGTAGCTACTTCATCTCATTTTGTATATGCGTGATGTTTGTTTCAAATGTAGCCAGCTCATTTTCAATCTTCTGTGATTGCTCGCCATCCATTAATGCTTCCCAAGTCTAAGATACTTGGTCGACAGCCTTAGCACATGTTTCTTATGCTTCTTCTATTCTCTGAATACCTTGCGTTTTTGTGTCTCTTTTGCTCTCCAGCACTTTTGGAGGTGTGTTGGGTCTCCTTTACTCTTCTATATTTGTAAATTTTCTCCTAAGGTCAGTCGCTATCTTTCCTAGCCTAAGGAACTTGTCTTCTGGTGTCATTTCTTGTAATATTTCAACATCTTTGAGATTTGAACAAGCAATATTTATGATACTTTTTGAGTTTTTGCCTAGTTTCTTCTTATTCCCTTACTTTTTTCTTGGTCTTTTTCATCTTTGCCTACATTTTGTTGATATCCTTCTCGAATTACTTCACCTGCTTATTGAGGGTACTTCCTCTTACTCTAATATCTCCAACCGCTTCATTTTGTAAGGCATGCACATCCATCAATCGCATATTTGACAAATCTAAGAATATCTGGACAACACTTCTATCAACCTCATTGGATTCTGGAGTCTCTAGATCCAAGAATTCTCTTTGGATTTGTACTCTAATGGGTTGATCTCCTCTTGGTCTCTTGGGTTTAAGTGATTCCAATGGTCCAGGTGCATTCTAGGACTGTGGTACTTGGGGCACATGCTCTATGGAAATTTTGATTTCTTCAATTGTTTTTCCCAGTTCAATCAGCCTATCTGCTCGAAGTAAATTGATTCTCCTATCTGTCGAGGTTGTGGAGACTTTCTTGGGAATATTCTTGTAGTTCTTTTTCTAATGTTTCTACCTCCTCATCATCAATATGGAAGGTATTGGATTCTTTGTTAGCCTTCAATTTATTATGCTTAGGTTTTCTTTGTTCGTCAACACCTTTCCCTTCTTTTTGTTGTTATATTTCTTGCGGTGGTTCCTAATGAGGCAAATTGGGATAAGTTTTGTCTGGTGCTGCCTCTTCTTTATTTTTCCTGGGGTGTTTATCCTGATTTCTTATTTGTCCTTCCTTTGAGTTGGTGTCACTTCCTGTCACCATTATTCTGGCCAGTCACTACTAAAGGTTTCTACATCTTATCCCATTAGTACATATTGTGTCGCCAACCACTGTTGTTTTGGGTCTCTCCTTGATTGGATCGAAACATAGTGTGGACCAATTTGAAACTTGAAAATTCATCGAAATATGGAAATAGTGGTTGCACTCAATCTTACCTGGTGCTTCACTAGGTTCTTTAAGGCTTCAGTGTGGAAAAAAAACTCATTGTTACTATTCGTTTGTTAGATTTTGTCTGGAAAGAACCAGAAGTTATGGTATCTTGCACCTTTGTAGCTAATAGGTAAGTCTATTGGCTGGTAGTCTGTTGGCTCAGACCAAACAGTAAATGAGATTAAAATAAATAACCAAGAATAGTGGAAATCATTACCTTCTTCCCATGCTGAGGTTGCATCTTGTCACAATTTATTAAGCAGAAATTGGGACCAATTGATTTGAACGCCTTCTACACAAAGTGTAGCCAGCATTACTACTCCTGCAGTACATTGGTTTAGTCGTGATGTGCACACCATTTTGTATGAGAATATCGTTGTTGTCATGTGAATAGCGGGATCACTAATAAAGGATAAGGAGAACCCTCTGTCAGACCTGATAAGGTCATATTTATCCTTGAATTTTTCAATGTGGTCCAGTTTGTTGTCCTTCTCCAAGACTGATAGTGGATCTGTTCTTGCATTGGTAGTCTTCTAATTGCTGAAATAAGGTCGACATCAACTGAATATGGTTTGTCTAATCAAAGGAATCCTCCATGAAATATTACCAACAATTTCCTTACATAACTGGTTACTTATGTGCTTTGCCCAAAGTATGGCATAAATAGTAATGACAACAAGCCAAACAGTTCCAGTCCTTTTGCCCATTGCATTACAACAGACCTATTCGATGAATCAGGCGTATCTTTTACCAGTTTCATGTAATTCTTTCTATCAAGGGTGATTAAATTTCTTGTGTCTAAATATTCAAAGGATAAATCCTATAATTGGGGCATGATATCAAGTAGTACTATCATACCTTTTGGTATTTTGTGTGCTACCAGTGTAGCAGAACCCTTCCTAGGGATGGTAACCTGTGGCACATCCATCCTTCTTGGTGGAATATATGGTGTTAATAAGTTCCTATTTTCAAATTCCTCTTTCTCTTGATGGCTTGGTGTTTTTGTTGTAGCTTTATCCTTTCTCTTCTTCTTCATTGTTTGCTTCCCCTTTGAAGCTAGTGTCGATCTTGATTCTTGCATTTTGGGTTTTTCTAAAGGCTAAAGTGGGACTTGGGAAGTAGCTGTCTTAGATTTTTTCCTTGGGGGAATGTATCCTGCAATGTCTTCCATGATAGGAGTAGGTGATACAGGTCCATCTCCAGCTTTCATAGTAGGACTAGCTCTTGATATCGAAATAACCATAAATTACGTTCGGCTCCTTCAGTCGCAGAAACTACTCGCTCTTCTATGTTCTTAGGCAGAATGATTCTGGATGTAGGAACAACATATAATATGAAACAACATCTTTTTGAAACTTTTCCTTCACATGAGAAAGTATTTACGTAGAAATTAATCCATATTTTCAACACCCTAGTGTGATAATTTGGGTCATTTAAGGAATATTTTTGTCCCGTTGTCAATTAGCTGGCATCGGTAAAGGAGGTTTTTTTCATTGATAATAGAAATGATCCCAAAGTATGCCACCCATTTCCATAAATATTTATTAGAATAATGACTGAAAAGTATCTTGTCAGCAAATTACTTAATTACTGTGTCAATCATGACATCATTTTGTGGTAGTGTCATTTCATGTGATAATTTTGCGTCTCTCTCTAAGCTCCAGCAACTTCTTGTTGCACTCTTTGCGACTTTCTTTTCCCTTCCCACAAGGTTATGCCAAGTTGGTATAATACCCCCCCCCCCTTTTTTTAAGGTCGTATTGATCAGGGTAAGGCATATTTTCACACGTATGAATTCCTTCCACTGCGCACATTCCTTCTGACACATGAATATTATGTCAAGTGGTTCATTATCATCCACATCTCTCGTGATATTATAGGAGTCCCTCCAAACCGGTATTTCTTCAAAGATATTTTCCTTTATTATCTGTGATGTAGCATCAACTGTTGGGTGTTCACTTGTGAACTCAAATGTCTAGGTGAAGCTTACATCTAAGCTTTCCCATTCCACATTTCCTCGTCGCATCTCTACTGATGTGTACCAACTTCTTGGTACCATTTCCAAAGTGTGGATGAATATATCAACCCATTCTTGTTGCGAATATTCTTTCCAATTCTTGCGGTAGTGCTCAATATGTTCCACAAGATCTGTCAGTCCTGTATATTTTTAATCAAGGCAACTGATCTCTTCCCCAAATGTGATCTCTCTTAATATTCAACAGTGTGTCCATTCATAGATAGACTATTTTTGTGTACCCCACCATCTAGCAAGTGTAGCTTTCAACACATAGTCCAAAATGGACAATCGTTGTGATTCTGTACCTTTTTCTTCAAAATCCACTAGAAAAGATGTAATGTTAGGTAATCCTTCATATGTAGGTACCGTGTATTCTTTGGCTCCTACCATTCAGATAGCTCTTGTGATTCTTTCAAATATTTGCTTAGAGACTTCATGTAGTCCATTCTGCCAATTTTCCAGGGCATTTCCTGAGTCATATGTGCACAAACTTACACTCCGCCAACTCATTTTTCCATCATCTGCTAGATTTATATAATCTTCTTTCAAAGACATGATGTTATACAACTGATCTAGATAATTGTATTTCCCTTCACTATGTATAGGCTCAACATATCTTTGTCCTTTGAGCGGATCAATTGGTGCAACCACCATCACAAACTACCACCCCCGAAATGTATCATAAATAAGGAATGGATTAGAAGTTAATTAAAATGTAATTGGCGTAGTTAATCACTTAAGGGAATTCCATCGGAAATCTTTTTCGACTGCATGTGAAACCATGTGAGGTAAACTAGTGTGGTTAACGATTTTGCACGGATAACGATATGCGGTTAGGTAAAAATTTTGAATTTTTCATGCACGGTAGTAACCATCAGCGGATTTTTTGACCCATTTTGATTTTACCCAGAACCCCCATTAGCAGATGTTTTGACCCATTTTGATTTTACCCAGAACCTCCATCAACGAATTTTTTGACCCATTTCGATTTTATCCAGAACCTCCATCAGCGGATTTTTTTAACCATTTCAATTTTACCCAGAACCTATGATCAAACTAGGTCGTCTTCCATGATTCACCTCACTCACAAGCTCTATAAGATAAACCTATGAACAAACTACGTCCCTTCTTGAGAAAAACTAGCATGATAACCCCGTGAACCATAGGTTGGTGTATCCCCTAAATAAAAAAGAATCACTAATCAAATCAGATCAGACGTGATTCCAGATCAAACCAATTCGAATTGCATGGAAATTTTTTGAACAAAGGGTATAATGATTTTTTCAGATATGGTTGTATTTTTGTTTGGGATTCATTTAATGAATGTAATTGCTGAAAATCCATTTTTTCATTTATATATTTTTATAAGGCTTGTATCATTTATTTTTTAATTTCTATTGTACAATTTCAGATCACATGGGATGCGATTCCAAATCAAACCAGATCAGATTGCATCGAAATTTTCTGACCAAAGACAATGTATGATGGTGACCCCTTGTTTCCAATTCAGAGATCCCTTGTGTAACTTGTGTGGCCCCTTTGGGAATATTTTCATGATTGCAGATTATAAATTTTCATAAATTTAATCATGTTCAGTACAGACCCTAATCCATTTCCACATAAAGAACAGAAGTCGTTGCCTCCAAAAGTTTTGAAATAAGCATTCTGAATACTTACAGAAGAGAATGCTATACGAGAAAAACAATGACAAATGAAGCAACAATTATCTAAACAACAATTATGTAAAATTGTTAAAAATGATTGTTGGAGTGATGATGAAATAGATTCTAGCGGTAATGATGCTCAGGTCTATCTTAACAATATTCAAATACCTTATCAACTCCGTTGTCACTCATCTATGCAGTGTGTTAGGGGAAAATCTCCGAACTTCGATACCATTTCTCTTTTTAAAGAAGAAAGTGGTTTAGAAGAGATCATTATCTGAAAAGTTATTGATGAGTCCCATATAGGAAATGTAGAGTTGACAAACTTGGATCCTTATGAGAATGATCCAATTCTTTACACTATTGGTACTAGTGGCACATGGACACGTAGTATATATGATGTTTTTCCCGTTCTAATGGTGTATGCAGATGATAGTGGAAAACTTATGCTGCACCATCCTTCATTATCTGAAATAAAATCATAGTTATCTTCAAGTTCATATGAATATCGTTCCACTGCAGTCATCAAGCGATAGTTTTACATGGAATCTAGGTCAAATGTGACTCCCTTATTGGGATATGAACGCTTTATCAAGATTGGAAGAAAGAAATTCATTCAAATGGATGGGATTCTGGTGCACAACACATATCCATTTGATTTTACCATAAAGGAAGGAATGTATGTCCCAATGTTTATTATGAAAATTTTCTCGGTCTTTCCGAAGAAGAGTCAATGAAAATTCCATATCCTGTGGAAGTGTTGAATTGTTTAGTAGATTTTTCTACTGGTGGAACATTCTGTTGGCTAATATTTTTTTAATGTGAGTTGGATGTTATTGGTAGAGGCCACCATATTCCCCAAGGTGTGAATTTACATCCACATGAGGTGTTCTATACAAAACAAGGTTTATTGATATCAACTGAAATCATTGATGGTGAGTATACATGTATCTTTTAATTCATATTTTTCAGTTTATATCACAATTTTTTTCACCCAAAAAAAAACCCAGTTTCTTGATATTCATGTTTATGAATTAAATAAAAAGTACAGAAAACATAAGGTGCATAAGTTCCAAATAAAAATACCAGATAGACTCTATAGATACTCTTTGTAACAGTCATTAGTTGTATGTTCTAATGGATAGAACAGATTCCACATCAAATCATCAGTACATATTGATCACTATGCCTTATTGACTGAAACAAAAAAAATATTAAAAGCTAGAAATGTACTAAACTGGGTAGAGTGCACATATGTAAAAGGCTTCAGATAGTATCTAATGCACAAATGACTATATACTAATTACAATGGATAGAACCTTTATCCACTAATGTGGAATCCAAAAATTCCTCAAAATAAAGTGTACCCTCTTCCAGACCAATAGTTTTCTTTGATAGAAAATATGCCTGTGTGTTGAGTTCCTTGTGAATATGAAAAAAAGATAAATACTGAAAATTACTCCCAACATTTGTTAATCTTTGTTTCCACTAATCCAGATTTGTAACCTGTAATATTGATTTCCCTTCCAACTAATCGAAGATGCATTTTGAATCTCCACAAACCTGAAGTAATGTGATCCTTTTAAAGTTAGCAAAGAATAGTAAAGCTCAGCTGGCTATCAGTTCAACTCTAGTGTTTGATCCTCTGCCACAACCTAACCAAGCATGAAAAAACTGATGTTATCTTTATAGTAGCTAATGTTACTTTTATTTTTATTGCAGGCATTGTTGATGTTTTCTTTAATGTGATATCTATCAAAAGGTGGGGCAAGAGCACTCGAAAGGGAGAATATTTTTTTTGTCATTTTATTGCTATGAAAGATGATAAGCACACCACTTTCCAACTTATTGCAACAAAGGGTGATGATGAAGTTGTGACTTCCAGATTAGCTTCCTCTACAGAATATGGAACTCACAATGCATTACCATCATGTATTGGAGTATTGCAGCCACATCGAATCCATCATCACAATATCCATCTTCTTTCCTACAAAGTTTTCAACCACATAAGGTCTTGTAACATGATACATAGTGAATCTTTTGTGGAAATTCCTTGTTCATATGAAAGTTTCATGGTTACTTTTGAGCTTATTGCAATGCATGTCGTACCTCTTGGGATTGTAAAGAAAAACAATTCACTAGAGTTCACCATAGAAGGCTATGTGAATCTTAAGGAGGTTGTTTTCTATACATGGCCAACCTTTCTTGATAGATATCAGCTACCTTCAGGCTCAAACAATGATAGTCAACCTGTTGGAAAATGGAGAGTGGGACAAAAATTTAGATTTCAGTATCTGTATAATAGCCTATGTCCTCATGTGCATGTGCACTTTTCATGGGATTCACACCAATGGGATCCTGTCCATCATTGTTATGGATTGGGGATGAGGACTGGTGCAACCCATTTGGAGATGTAAAACTTATGCCTATTGTAGCTAGGGTTTTCACCCTAGCTTGTGCTGATGAGCACCTACTAAGGAATCTGGATTCCTTAGTAGCAGTTCAATAATGTAAATAAAACGAGACAGAAATGAAAACTAAGCTAAAGCAGCAAAAGTAAAGAACAATAAGCAAAAACTGTAAATAAATGAATAATGGTGGTTTTGATTAAGATTACCTCCAATGAGGAGGTTGGTGAAGTCCGTTGCGCTGATCCGATGTCGGTGGCTTCGAGCTCCAAGCTGCTCCTTCTCCTTCTCCGATGGTGGAAAATAGGCCAAAAAGGGGTTCTCAATAGAAAAATAGCTTGATGGTAAGCTAGGGTTTCACGAGATGTTTTGGCAGAGTAAGGGTGCAATGACTGTGGAT
>LPNX010322789.1:0-18386 GCA_001517045.1 Pseudotsuga menziesii
TCCAGAATCAATGATAAAACTGGGTGAGCTTGATGTGCCAACAACTAGAGCATGAACTCTCTCTCTGTCATCTGAACTTGATCCTCCTTCTCTCTTCTTTGAGCCTTGTAGAAGGGAGATGCCATTCTTCTCCAGTATTTGAGTTAACATGTCTATCTGCTTTTTCATACAAGAGCTTTCAGTGTGATTGCCCTTCGAATAGTATGAGCACTTGTTCATTTCACCTTTGTTTTTCTTCTTCTGGGTATTTTTCTTGGGACCTTGTCGATCCTCTGGAGACTGCTTCTTGTCTCTCTTTTGTTCAGGTGGATTTTTAGATTTCTTTTTTCTTTTATCCACCTTCAAATCTCCAGCAATCAAAGCTTGATCTTTGGATGGTTTGATGGTGCCCATCATCACCAGCTTGTCTTGTTCTTGTGCGAGAGATTCCATGAAATCTGTGAGGCTAGGCATCTTCCAGGTTCGAGCTGTGAGTTTTGTGGCATAGAAGGTCGAAACAAATACTAAGTAGTCAGGTCCTAGCTTTGAGAGGATGGCCAACACGAGCTGATCATCTTTCTTTTCAATACCAAACTACTTCAGCTGCAAAACTAGTGCTTTGAACATGGAGAAATATAGCTGCAGGGATTCAAAGCTGCTCGGACTCAGAGAAATCATCTCATTTTCGATCTGATGTCCCCTCATATCATCTGTCTTTCCAAAAAGATCAGACATATTCTCCCATACTTGATCCAGTGAAGTTAATCCATCGAGATGGAAAAGGAGGTCTTAGGAAATACTGAGACATAGGAGGCCATAGGCCTCATCTCTCTGATTGTGCCATTTGATCTTCTTTGCAGCAACATTGGGCTCTGCTTCTGTAGCCATAGTCACCCTGTAGAGGCATTTCTCTCTCAACAAGATCTCCATCTCTGCTTTCCATTCAAAATAGTTGAAAGGAGTCAAGATAGTTTTCTGTGAATCCATAGCTTCAGAAAATCTATCCCGGCTGTCAGTAGAAGGCTCCCAGTCTTGATGTTGAACCTGCAAAACAATTTTTGAACGAGAGTAACAACCTACAATGTCCTTGATACCATGTATAAATTCAAGCCTGCAATAGATTGATTTCACTCACAACAATTATCAATTGATCATGCAAAATTGCTAACAATGGAGACTGAATATGGAGCTGTGACACAAAATTATATTAACTGAGTGTACAATATCCAAACCTATAATAACATAGGTTTCTGAATATATAGAATACATCAAGAGATCGAATGCATAAGGAGGCATCCAAAATTAGCATAAAGCAGGCTTACCCAAAATAGGCAAATCCCCCATAGGTGTAAAAAGCTGATCCCAAATCTGTCATGAGGCTCATGAATTGGCAAGGGCACATGGGAAAGCTAATGAGTGGTGGAATGGAAGCTCATACATGCTTTTGCATGGAGGAAAGAGTGGAGGATGAAAGGGGCAACAAACAAGTTCACCTCGCCTAGTCTTGCTTTCCTATGTGCCTTCAAACACTGAAAAAGCAGGCAGTAAAGTAGAAAAAGTAGATAGGCACCTAGGAGGCCAGGAATAAAGTATATTTGATTCCTAAGGCTCTCCCAAGCGCTACATGAGTCAAAGATGGCAAGTTTGACCTCTATGGATAGGCAATTAGCAACTTGCACATGGTGGGACTCATGAACTAGGCAAATAAGACAAAAATAAATGAATTAATGTCTAAGTGGGTAATACTATGGGTTGATTATTCTAACATCAATTTACTCAACTAACTTATAGCAAGAAAGAACCAGATGTGTGGCGAATTCACTATAGTGAAATATTCCTTCACCTAAATGTTTTAGGGGGTATAAAATGTGTTCCTTCAATGTCGACTAATGTTATATTATATAATGAAGGTCGTGATTAATAATAATAAGATTGAATAATGCAACTTTTGGATTTACAATTGAGAGAAATGAGTGTTCTTTTAATTAAGTATTTTTTTCTTCCTATTAGAAATTTGATATTTGTCATTGTAAAGTGAGTTATTGTAAAAAAAAAAATATTGAATGATACATTGATAGGCCATGTTTATGTTCATATTTACATTTTTTTTTGTGATGTTCATATCTATATATTATAATGATATTACATGGTAATATTTGACTTTTTATTACTATGTTTGGTTACACTTATAAAAATTATTCATTTATGTTTATCATTTAAATAATTAAGTTATATACAACATTATATGATGAAGACTTAATTTCCTGATAAAAAATCATTAAAAAATATTTTGTAATGCTCAACATAAAGTTACAACAAATTAATAGCATTATATAAGTATAATATTATGACAAATTTTACTAAATTATATAATATCCATAATGAGAACAATATGAAAATCAAATGAAGAATATTATTACATAAAAATAATACTATAGAAAACTATACAACAATTATAAACATGATACTATGGAAAATTATACAACAATCATAAACCACAACTTCATCGCTTATTAATACAAAATTCATAAAAATATTAAATTCAATGATATTATTGATTCAATGATTTTTTTTAAATTCAAATATATTATGTAAAAATATGTTTTTTAAATTATATTAAATTACTTGAAACATTTTTCCACATTTTCAATGACCATTACTCCAATCCATATTTTCACATCAATGATTACCTAACAACCAATCTTACTTTCAAATACATTTTCTAACCAATATATGAAAGAATAATTCAAATGATCTACAAAATTTAGGTTAGAATTATTTAATATAAAAAATGGTCAAAATGATCAAAATTGAAAACCCAATAACTTTCTTTACAAAGGTATAAAATATAAACTTGTGTTGTAGTGATAGTTGATATGCAATTTTTACGAGTGTAAATTTATGTAAGTTATTCTCAAATCAGGAATTATTTAATATGAAAAATGGTCCAACAAGATGCTAATTTTTTAAAAACTTTCTAATGCTTTGAAAACTTGTTAATTCATATAAAGACTTGTTTTATAACATAATTTACAATGCAAATTGTGGTTCTTTTGTTGAATAAAATAGTTAGTGATTTAAAGACCCATATTTTGAATATCACAAAGTTTTTTTGCATAAACATACAATCATCATAATTTCCAATGCCTAAAAAACATAAACATGAGAATCATGATCATACCATCATAAATATAAACATAAACATCATCAAACTATTATAAACATAAACATAAACATCCCATGATTGTCATTTTCACCACATAAATATAAATATGCCATCATCATGATCATTTTCACCATCTAACAAACATAAAACATAAAAATCATTGATATATCATCATAAACATACAAATAAACATAAACATGAGTGTCACACAATAAACATTACATTACCATCATCTAACACACACACACACACACAGAAACATAACATTAAAGTTAAGATAAAATATGCCAAATATAATATATCTCAAGTCTAATAATTACTATGACATGCATGATCCACCTATACCAAAGGAACCATCAATATCTCTCCAACCAGAGCTAGAGGCATCATCACCTCCATCAATAGAGTTATGTTAGTTTTTATAGTCTTATGCAAATTGATTAGGATATTTATTTGGAAAAATAAAAAGTGCAACAAAATATCTTAAAAGCACAAGATAGAGAAGATACACAAGACCCAAAAAATTTCCTTAGGGAAACCATAAAGGAGAAAACCCTGCAAACTTCCTCATAATAGCTCTGTCACTAAGACAATATCATAAGATGTAAAAAACCAAGTATAATAAGTCTTCTATTTCTCTCTCTCTCATTATGCAAACTTGAGTGAGTGAGTGTGTCTATAAATGAGGGAGGGTGCCTCCCTATTTATACCCTTCATGTTACTAACCTTACAAATTGATTAGGCTGACTTGTTACCATGACCTAGAAAAATTCTCCTAAAGGGACCTAAAAATAGATTTTATTATATTTGACTTGGGGGATACTTACCTAACTTACAACTTAGGCTTTACCTCAATGACCATAGACAATAATGACATCCTAAAAGGAGGGAAACACATCTCCAATGGAGGTACAACAATATACAATAATAATATACATCATAATATCTTCGAAAGTTACAAATACAATAACATTCCCTCTTAACTAAGAAGGTATTCTCTCGCCACAGTCATCAATACAACTGGTCATGTCATCATAATTGAATAATCATCATCGCTTACACCATAGTCCTCATCTTGTTGATCATTGCATAGTGACATATTTACATCTATCTATCATAGGAAGTTTTTATATATCCAACCATGTTGTAGTATGGGTGTAGGCCTCTTCCTCATTTAGGTCTTCATCATATCCATGAGAAATATACCGTGTATGTACAGCCCAAGACCATTCATTACAATGCCACTACAATCACATGCATCTCCTATCGCCATCTCATCATATCCAAATCATGTCGTCATATATGAATCATCCCATCATATCCAAATCATCTTGTCGTATCTAAATCATCCTTTCGTTGTACATGGAGCACAACCCATATGCATATCACTGACTATCTACGTTATACCAACATAGGAGCACACCAAGACTTATTTGGGTCACCAAGACAACTTGTTTCTACCACTATGCCAAAATCACCTAGGAGCACACCAAGTGCATCAACACGGTCAACCTGTGTTCTACAAACATAGGAGCAAACTAGGAATTATTTATGTCACCAAGACAACCAATGTACCACTATGCAAGAAATTCCAAGGTGCACACCAAGTTCCTTGTGATATCTCATAATCTGCAACATGGGAACACACACACAAGGACTAATTATGACCAAATAACATGCATACCATGCCATGATATTTTACATTCTAGGTCAACCTATGGGATTGAATATGTCCAAACAGCCTGTGTATGATACCAGGATTATTTCCATTCAAGGAAAACTCGTAGCATGGTTGATTACATCCAATGATAACCTATGTACCACGCCAGGAATAATTACATCCGAGGAAAACCCACAAGCATGATTACATATGAACAACCTGCGTACCACACCATTATATTTTCCATTCAAGGACAACCTGTCTACCTTCCCATGTGAGATCACATGCATTAGTGACTTTAGGTATCTCATCATCTCTATCATGGGAACACTCCAGGAATAATTGCGTCAGCAAGAAAACCTATGCCTCTGACCATTCTAGAACTCACCACTCCCTCTTTTTAGGGACCTTGGTCTAGAGAACAACAAGTCTCCCTGTGAAATATTCAAAATTCACTCTAGAAAACAACTTGGTAAATACATCCATTATCTTCTCATATGTTTCCACACATTGGAGTTTCACTTCCCCTCTCTGCACCATATCCCTAATATAGTGAAACTTAATCTCTATGTGCTTAGACTTATCATGGAACAATGAATTCTTTGAAAAATTCACGTAACTATGGTTGTCACAAAAGATACAAGTCACCTATAACTCAAGATCAAACAAATCATACAGTAGTTTTTGTAGCCATACTTCCTCACAACTAGTCGAACAAGCTACAAGATATTATGCTTCGGCTGTACTGAGTGCCATGTAGGACTGCTTCCTGCTAAACTAGGAGATAATGTCAGATCCCAAACAGAAGTAGCAACCCGAAGTTCTCTTCCTATTAGTGGTGCTTCCTTCCCAATCCAAATAAAAATAGATATGTAGGTTAATATTTTGTTTCACCTCATACTTGAGCCCATAATCGACTATACCCTTTAGGTATCTCAATATAATCTTTGCAACTACCAAGTGAACATGTCTAAGATCTCTCAGGAACTGAGTCAGGGTGTTAACAACAAAGCATATGTCTGTTCTTGTATTCATCAAGTACATCAATGATCCAATCATCTAACGATACATCGTGGCATCAACTATCTCTAATGAAGCATCCCACAGTAGCTTCAAGTTTGATGCCATAAGTGTGTCTATCACCTTGTAGTCTAGCATTCCAAATATCTTCATAATTTCCATTGCATACTTTCTTTACCAAGGAAAATCCCATTCGTACTCTACCACACCTCCATTCCTTATAAATAGTGCATCATTCTTAGGTCTTTCATCTCAAATGTAGTGGAAATCTTCCTCTTTTCATCTATGATTATTTCTTCCTATCATGTTAGAAATATGTCATCAACATACAACAAGAGCATCGCCAGTATTCCACATTCAACCTTGAAGTAAAGGTTGGAATCTAATTTACTCTTGGTAAATCCTAAGCTCATCATAAAGTTGTCCATCATGTTGTACCATGTCATGGATTCCTGATTCAATTCATACAAATATTCATTTTATTTGCACACATGTGTCTCAAATCTGAGTAGTTTCTGCATGTACACTTCCTCTTTGAATACACCATTTAAGAATGTTGATTTGATGTCCATTTGGTGTACCTTCCATTTCATCAATGCAGCCAATGCAAGTATAGATCTATGGAAGTGCATCTTTCTATAGTTGCAAATTTATCCTCATAGTCTATGCCTTCTTTTCGGGAGAATCCACGTTCTAGAAAGCTTTCCTTGTGTTTTTCAATGCTACCATCTGCAACATGCTTAATATTGTAGATCCACTTCGAAGTCACAATAGACTTCCCTTCTCATATCAAAACTCTCTCCTAGACGACATTCTTCATGATCAAATTATATTCCTTGATCATGTAATCCTTCCATTCTTTCTTCTTAGCTTCTTCTTTGTAGTTGGAAGGTTCTTTATTAATGACATCACATAGTAGGGCCACATGCTTGTTTGAAGGTTTGGGTATCTTCCTTTCTCTATTCATCCCATATGGAGCTCTGTATCTTTCAGCATCTTGTAGTAGTTCCTGTGACCATGGTATTTTTCTATTATGGGATTTCATCTCATGAAGTGTTTCTATAGGTTCTTGTCATTCTACCATGTCATGATCTTCATGGTCTTCTATATTTTTATTCTATTTCCATGTCTCAGACTCTTGTTGTTTGAAGTCATTCAACTTCTACAATAGGTAGTTTTCTGGATATTGAGTATGTTGAGTCTTCGTCAAATGTTACTAATGTCGATCTTACTGAATCCTGGGAATTATATTTGATAGGCCTTTGAAGTGTCACTATATCCTATGAATATCCACTTCCTCCCACAAGGATCGAGATTGGTCCTCTTTTCCGTTGGAATGTGTATGTACACTGGGAAACCAAATATTATGAGATGGATGACATCTGGTTTCTATCATGAGAAAGGTTCTCCACGATTCTTGTTTTCAAGTACTCGATGAGAAGTATAGTTCTGCACATACACATTTTTCCTTGCCTCTTATGCACAAAGGTGCATCAAAAGATGCTGATCATGTAGCATTTATTTCGTTGCTTCCATTATAGTTTTGTTCTTTCATTCCACAATTCCATTATGTTGAGGATTATATGGAGTGATCAACTCCCTCTTAATATTAGATTCTTTACAGACTTCCTTGAATTCTTCTAAGGTGAAATCTCTTCCATTATCTCACCACAAAGTCTTGATCTTCCTTTCATCCTGGTTCTTGACCAAGAATTTGAAATCCTTTAACTTGTTGAAGACTTCAATTTTCCCTTTCAAGAAATATATCCAAGTTTTACGTGAGAAACCAACTATGAAGGAAACATAGTATACACACCCGCTTGTGAGTTGGATGACATGGGTCCACACACATATGAGTAGATTATATATAGTATTCCTTTTTCTTTTCTTTTACTACTGGGAAATGAAATTTTCACATTGTTTCCTTGCACACATCCCTTGAAAATTCCTTCATGCTTTGTCTATATTTCTGGAAGTCTTGAAATTGCTTTGCTTGCAATTGGTAGTGCTCTATAGTGCACATGTGCAAGCCTTCTATGCCACAATTCACTTGGTTCTATGGATTCATGAACTAATTCTTTTTCAGGTTGTCCCTTCAACTTGTGCAAGCCTCTCTTTTTCTCTCCAATCACATTTGCATCGTCTATTGTATTTCCTTTTAGCCGCATTATGAATTGGCCATCAACAAATGAAAATATTATTCCCTTTGCATCTAGTGCAGAGATGGAGAGAATATTCGTCTTCAATCCTATAACATATAAAAATTCTTTCATCTTCAGATATTTTCTGGAATCTGGATTGTATGAAGCTTACCCACCTCCTTTTATGGGGTATTGATAATCATCCCCAAGTTTCACCTTCTGAGGTGATTCGTTCTCATATATATTAATGAATTATTCTTTGTGCCTGGTCATATGTTTGGATTCCCCAATATTGATAAGCCAATAATTGCTTCCATGTGAGATAGTTCATGTGAGTGTTGAGATAAGGACATACTCTTAATCACTTGAGGAATCCCCTCTTGCTTTGAGTCTCTTTATTATTGGTTCATCATCTTGAATGGTGTGAGCACGATGTCTCTTCTTATTCAAATTACTGTTAAAGGATCCTATGTTTCTAGGAAAATATATGGAGTAATGTCCCTTATTATCACAATTATAGCATCAAATGTTGGAAGGATATTTTTTGAACTTATTTTGTAATGTCCCCATTCAAATAATTACATAGCAGGACAATTCCAACAATCCTACTAGTTCCCTAGGTTGGATGGATGCATTTGGAATTTTAATAAGGGAGATAATAAATGATGTTCAGACATTAGAATGGAATAAATATTTAATAATGGAGATAATTAAATAAATAAAAGAAAAAATTAAAGTGGCAATGGAGCATGGATACACATGAAGATTATGGGGCCCACACAAGCTAGAATTTATGTGCCACATGGCATCCTCCTCTTGCAATTTTGAATCCATGGGAAGCCTAATGTTCTTGGATGGGTTTCAAAGGATAATAATACACTTTTCCATATGAATCATAGGTCTAATTTGGAAGGAAATGTAACTTACATGGGAGAGGAAGAGTCAAATGGGATCTTCTTGGACACTTGGGCTAGATTCCCTAACATCTATGATATCTATGACACAAATGATGAAGATGCTATGAAATTTATTAAATATTGCAGACCTGAAGGGTGAAATCTGACCATTATGACATGTCACACCTAAATATACAATCGAATGAGGTGCTCATGTGAGTTGGGGAAGCTGAATGGGTCCCTACTCGAATTGGGGGAAGATGGAAGGCTAGGGAAGGGAGGACACATGGAAAATCTTGAGCACACACCCTAATTCGAATTTGAGGTAAGTAAGGACTCATATCCTAATCCTAAGTGAAGAATTGAATGATCACTGGGTGCCTAAGCCTACATGAGTGGATCTAGTCACCGTAAGGACAACCAGCATAGAGTAGTAGGTGTCGAAGTTTTCACAATGGAGGGTGCACGCAGTGGATTGAGCTATGGGGGCATGTGAAATACATGGCTCATCCTACTCCCAATTATGATTATTAGAGCCATCTATATCTAAGGATGAAGTACGTCCTCACGATGGGAGATGCAGGGAACATAAGGGTGAGTCGTGTTGAATTTTTGTAACTTTGAAGAATATTCTAAATATATTTTAGTGGTTGTCCTCGATGCTCCTATCAGGAGAATCACTTGTATTTCTTTGTACCTCAATGTTCCTATCAGTATAATTACTAAAATTCATGAGGAATTCCCCTCCATTGTAATTTAGGTCATTAGTACCCCAGTTGTGGTTACTCGAGCCTACCTAACTGAGTTAGGATTACTTGAGCGTACATAACTGAGTCAAATATTAAGTGAATGAAAGAATATAAATAGAGGGAGGTTCTCCTCATTTGAGACACACACACACTCACTTGTGTAGCGAATAAGAGAGAGAGATATAGAGAAATAGAAAGAGTTGTAGCAGGAAAAGGAGGAGGATCAGCCTTTTCGGTTTTACCTTTTATCTTTTTAGGGCATCTATATTGAGGAAGCTTTTGATGGGTTTTTCCCTTTAGGGTTTTCCCAGGATAAATCTGAGTTGTTCTTGTGATACTGTTTCTTTCAATGATCCTCTCTATATTATTTTGTTATGGAATTGAAATTGAATGCTAATAATGTAGCGTCACATATGGAATTTTAACATGGTATCAGAGCTAACCTGAATAGGACAACTTTCACAAGAGAAAAATACCTCTCTCTCCCCGACAAAAATTAGGGTTTTGGGAAAAATTTTAAATTTTGGAAAATTCATTGTATGGAAAGTTGCACCCTCTCATATCACATCTATTGAGCTTGGAATTGAGGTTTTTGGGTGAGTGAGTCTCCAGCAAAGTCGAACCCTAGTTTGACAGCTGCACCAAAAAACTGGAGAACCAGAAAACAACTAGAAGCTGCAGTGTTGAATCTCGCAAGTCTAATTTGGAAGGTGAAGACTTGAGATATACAGAAACCAACCAAACCAGTCAACTCTCCTCAGTCAAGAACATCTCCTGGTAAGTTCAGTTTCTCATTCCACATAATTTCATTTTTTTGTGATTTTCTGACAAGATGGCCCCAAGCACTAAGCTTGAGGACAAGCTAGAAGGCATAAAGAAATTTTGAGCATGGAAATATAGGATTTGCGTCATTCTCCAAGAGAATGATCTTGATAATTATATCAAAGAGGAAGTTGAAAAACCTGAAGAAGCTGAAGCTTAGGAGAAGCACAAGAAGGATATGATTATGGCACAAAGCATTATTGCTGACTTTATCAAGGATCACTTGATCCCTCAAGTGTCATCCAAGAAGACTCCAAAAGAAATGTATGAGGGTATAAACATCAACAAAAAGATGAATCTAAGAGCTCAACTAAAGAGCACAAAGATGAGTCATGGAGAATCCATCTAGGACTACTTCACAAGGGTCTCTTAGATCAAAGAATAAATAGAAGCCATTGGAGACAAACTTGATGAAGATGAGATGGTTATGACTACTCTCAATGGTCTCACTAGAACCTGGGAGTCATTCATCCAGATTATGTGTGCCAGGATGGAAAGCATGAAGTTTGATGTTGTATGGGAAGATTGCATTCAATAGGAGACTAGAGTGGTAAATAGAGAATCCCTACTAAAGGAGGATGATCAAGCCCTATCCACTCATATCAAGAGAAGAAGAAGTCAACCCAAATTCAAGAAGGGAAACAAGAGGGAGTATCAACCTCCTAGGAAGTTCTAGAAGACATGAGAAATTCTCCCCGATAGGGACTACTCTGGCTTTCAATGTTTTCATTGTGATAAGATAGGACACCTTTCTAGAAATTGTACTATAAAGAAACAAGAATATAAGAAGAGGATCAACAACAAAAAAAGACATCATGCTCATCTAGTTGAATATGAGGATGAAGAAGAAGAAGAGGAAGGACCTCCAAGTAAGCAAGCAAGAGAAGAAGATGCAGAAGAGTATGTGTTATTATCTACACTCTCCGGATCTATAACACCTGGAGAATATACTTCAATTATTGATAGTGGTGCTTCAAAGCACATGATGGGACAAAAGAAAAATATATTAGGGATTGAAGAAAAGAACTCTCCTTAGAAAGTATTTCTAGGAGATGAATATCAACATCTAATCAAAGGAATTGGGGAAGCAAGCTACAAGCTTGATTCAAGAAATCCCTTGAATATGAAAGAAGTACTATATGTACCAGGTCTGAAAAAGAATTTACTTTCTATCTCAGCTTTAGATAAGAAAGGATTCAGAGTTGCATTCATAGATGGCCAAGTACTCATGTGGCCCAAAAGGGAAGAATATTGAAGATGCAATTGTCATTGGTGAAGAAGAAGGAGGCATGTATAAACTCAAGGGACATTCATAAACAACCCTTGTTCATGAGTCCACTAATCCTAGTGAACTATGGCATAGAAGGCTTGCTCACATCATTTACTAAGCACTACCTCATGTGAACAAAGTAGTAATGATATTACCAGACATGAAGATCAAACATGAAGGAATTTGCAAAGGATGTACAAAAGGAAATAACATCATGAATCCATTCTCGAAGAGTGAAACAAAAACAAAAGGTACGTTGGATTCTTGTTGTATAAACATTCCTTCCAGTGGTGAATACAACCAGAACATGTTTCTAGAATACAAAGAATGAATAAGGGACAGAAACATGAAAGGTTTCACTTTATTTTACCAATTCAAGTCGGTACATCAGAACGTGCGCAAGGGGATTAAAACCGATAGTGATGAAATGTCACTATCATAGCAAGCAAGCCTGCATTGAGACACTACAGTTTCATTTTGATCTAGCATTCCTATCATATCATGTTTTTCATTTTGGTATTAAATCATGGCAAATCCACCACCTTAGGTAGTTTGTTAGGATTCAATATGACTGTTTTGGGTTAACCCCATATTTTGTAATTTTTTTTGATACCCTAATTCGGTACGTATCTGGAGGGTAATTTACATAATAAATAGAACCTCCTTATAGGGGAATAGGGGGTTGGATTTATTTTCATTTTTTAGGCCTCAACGCCAGTTTTGTAGTTATGCAAACAAATTTTGGGAGAAGTAATGAATATATTTATCTACGGTTATGAGATTCATCATGGTGTTTTTGTTCAGTGCATGTTATCCATTTATTCCATTTATATATGTGTTATTATGCCAATGCATTTCTAGACTAGTAAGCAGGAATTCGCTCTCACTTAAGCACTCCTACATCAGAAATTGTATTTGTAACAACTGTGATAGAATTCATCCATTGATATGTTCTATGTTTCATTTGTTTCCCTCATTTTTTATTCTTCTAAAATCATTGCAAGGGATTCATCCATCGATAGGTGACCCTTTTCATGCTGGGCTTTTCTCTTTTCTGCTACCATCACTTAAAGATATTTTGCTGAATGCTACACTTACATTGCCTCATAATACAGCAGAGAAAATCACTGTTTATTATCTGCTATAATGTACTTGATTTTTTCATACTATGACTCCATCTCCAAAAGTTTTTGATATGTTTTTATCTTTCAATATTTTATTTCATGAATCACTCTGTTACCTACAGAAATCTAGCCTTCTGCATGCTTGTTCAAAGCTATATGTATATGTGAATGTTTCTATGACAAGAGATATCCCTCTCTAACTATATCGTCTAGGATATAGTCTAAATGCTGGTTTAAATGGTTAACCCTATGACTTCCTACCACAACCATAGGAAAATTACAGGGTGCTAACATCCCCAAGGGTTGAAATAGTGATTTTGTAGCTGTTTGGGAGAGGGTTATAAAATCCTTTATAAAATGAACAATTATACACATGAGAAATTAATAATGTCGTTTAAATATTATCTTCCTCTTTTCATAAATTTTAGTGGGTTTGGGAGCATTTGGAAAGCCATTTTCAACATTTACTTTGGGGGGATTGGAACCCCAATTTGCTAGTGAAAAATCCTACCTTGGTAAGAATATTAAACACATTTGTAGAAGTATTTGGAGGGTCATAAATCATCCTTGAACATAATATTAAAGTATTAATATCATTCCTATACCTTCTCATAATTTTAGGTATCATTTGGGTCAATTTGGAGACCTAGACATCAAAACTAGTCAAAGGTTGAAATAGGGAAAAAAATGAAAAATTCGTCATTTCAATCAAATTTCTTAAAAAGAGACATTACAAGTGGTATCAGAGCATGGTATTGGAACTTGATGGTATTAAAAAGTATTCAAACAAATAATGTCCCACCCTTAGAACCTGGAGTTGAAGGTGTTTTCGTTGAAGAAGAAGAAGTAGAAGAAGAAGAGGTACATTCAGTTGAAACTATGACTAATGAGGGGATGTTGGAGTTACGAGTACCTCCATATGGTATAACTTCCAAACCTCTGGGAATATAAAACAAGTAGTTTAACCACCACTCCTGGTGATTAGGCCTTGTGCTAGGTTTCAAATGTTCGTCAACATCTGCAGGTTTTGGTGTAACAGCAAACCGTGCATGGTATCAGAGCAGAGGTCTCAGGTTCAATTCCCCCGAGCTACGCCAGAGGTGGCGTGTTGGAGTATTGGGTACCTCCACATGGTATAACCATCACACCTCTGGGAATATAAAACAAGTGGTTTAACCAACACTCCTGGTGATTGGGCCTTGTACTGGGTTTCAAATGTTCATCAACATCTACAAGTTTTGCTGTAACGACAAACCTTACCGCCGCACCTCTGGGAATATAAAACAGGTGGTTTAACCACCACTCCTAGTGATTGGGCCTTGTGTTGGGTTTCAAATTTTCATCAACATATGCAGGTTTTGGTGTAACGACAAACCTTATAGGGGAAGGGAAACCCTGATGATAAGGAGGAATATCTTAAACTCATAAAGCCTATCTTTGATGAGATAGCCAAGAAAATGACCCAGTAGCTTATGAAAGGATTCAAATTTATGGCTAGCCAATTTGGAATCAAAGGAATAATAGGAGGTAGAAGTATTTCACAATCAGAAGAAAAGAAGATAATGGGTGGGCATATTTTCTCAATCACGGCACCTCAAAATAGACCCCATAAATTTCAGATCACACCAAGGCCTACTGCACCTAAATTTCTTATACCCAAAGAAGAGCCTGACATTCCATTTGAACTTGATACAACGGAGAAAGAATGGAATATATTGGATGAAGATTGTAAGAAACGTATACCATTTGATCAGTACCTTATTGTTGCAAACAAACTCAAAAGAAGGAAGATAATAGGTCTCTATAAAAAAACAAAGAATTAAATTGTGCCATTGGTGAATTTCCACTCCCTACTTTTGATGGTTCCTCTCAAATTTCTGCTAACACTTGGGTGCAAAAATTAGATGTGTATTTTCAGTTGAATCCATTGGTGGAAGAAGATGCCTTAAAAATGGCCATTTTTCACTTGGAAAGAGATGCCAACGAATGGTGGTTCCATGGCCTAAAAAGTTTGGGTCATGATCAGGTTAAAACATATGGAAAATTTATTGACAAGATACTAGAGAGATTTGAGGAAAAAGATCTAGAAGTTTCTTTCAAAGAACTAGCCCAATTGAAGCAAGTCGGTGCCCCTACTGATTATATGATGGAATTTAAAAAAAATTCAGTCAAGGTGGCTGATGTGTCTATGGGAAGGTTAGATTGTTGTTCAATGAAGGTTTGGATGAACCCTTAAAAGGTTTTGTTAGCACCCTGTAATTTTCCTATGGTTGTTGTAGGAACTCACAGGGGTAAACATTTCAAACCAGCTTTAAACTTCCCTCTAGACAAGGCAGTTAGATAGGGCTCTCTCTTGTCATGGTAGCATTCACATTCGCATTTATCTTTAATGAGCATGTAGAAGACTAGATTTTTTCTAGTAATAGGACAGTTACAAAATAAAAAGGTTGAAAAGACAAACAAAATAAAAACCATTGGGCAATGGAGTCACAGTTTGAAACAATCAAATACATTAAAACATATAATGAAAAGTTTTTTTCTCTTATGTATTATTAGGAAAAGTAAGCGTTGTTAGCTGGAATATTTCACCTCCTGTGGACAACAAGGTGTTCTACTGGTATGAATGGTTCAGATCCAGAACAAATAGAGGACAGAGTTGAAGACTCTCCCTAGACATTGTAGATATTTGTAATACAAGGCTTTGATAGTTCACCTGTGTACCTGCAAAAAATATCAACACAAAATGAATCAAAGCAACTAGAATAGGATCTACTAATCTATGCTAGTGACTAAGGAATCTAGCAACATATATATGTGAAATCATAACAACAACATCATATGTGGGACAGAAATCAACTTGCATTAGAAATATGAAGAATTTTACAACCAAGCCTTAGTGTTTACATGCATCTCCATGAAACTAGCTCTTCATCCCCAAAAGCTCCGACTCTAGCTCTCTATGCTCTCTCCAAATGATCTTGGGCCAAGAATCAATCTAACAACATAAAAATACCTTCAAATGTTCTCCCCTTAACCATGGCTATGAGCTCATATTTATAGGGATTTAATGGATAGAGATGGTTGAGAAATTAGTGGGTGAGGTGGCCCCTAAGATCGTAGGATGAGGGATCTCGAGCTCAACCAACCCACAATAGTAGGGATAAGGAAGTACATGAGGCTTATCATCTAAAAGCCTCGAGAAACTTCTCTTTTTCCCTTTTTACCCAGGGTACCGCGTTTCTCCTTCTATGACAGAGTGGTTCTGGTAATAACCGCCTATGGACCAAGGGAAATGGGTAGTGGCACCGCTTGTGGAAAATCGATGAAAGGTGATGCGAGCAGGGGTACTACTCTTGGATAAAGGGGCATGCACGGTGCTGGGAATTTGTATGATAGATTGATAAAAAACCATTTAGTTTCCACTCCAGAAGCTAGTATTCAGGGCAAGTAGGTATGTCAAATGTCTTATCACATGATGGTGATAGGATTTTGGTATAACAGGATCCCCCCCAAAGCATGAGTCTTAGAGTGATATGATAAACGAGAGCTTTGAGAACAAGTCATCGCCAGGAGATGAAAATGTCATCTCTATTAGAGTATGCAATCAAGTAGGAATCTATAGTACATCATTATGTTGACTCATATACACAAGTAACCAAACTCATAACTGCAGACCAATACAAGGCAGATCCATGAGTGGAATAAACAAGCATGGATACTAGAATATAGCGTAGATCCATGTGATAGAGGACTCAAACTTGGACATAGATACCAGACATACAACATAGATCTATGTCATATAGACACAAATTTGAGCATAGCCATGACCATACAAATGTGGATCCATGCTAGATATACAAAACTCCATCGCAACCTGGGGAAAAAGAAATGAGCACTTTTAAACAAATGCCCAGGGTCTTCGTCTCGTCTTCCACAAAGTACGATTCTATCCATGTGATTACAATGATCTGAAGTTGAACATGGTAGAAACCACTTGATTACCAGCCAATGATGTGAACCGTTAACAAGTGTGATGGAGATCACCATTAATGTCAATGATTCCCAAGGTACTCTAGTACAATCTACTGAGTGTGAGTAGGTGTCCTGATGTCAAACACCCAGTTGATTCTATCAATCAAAGGTCAATGATGTCAACCTATGTCGAGAGCGAGAGAATATGTCATTAAGGCATACATATCTCAAGGTACTAAATATTGTTTCTCAAACTATTTCCCAGATGATGGGTTGATGTCAATGGGAATAGTCTCATCGAAGGAGGGCCATGATGAGTTCCACATCAATGACATGAAACTTGGAACATAGTTCTGGAATGATGTGAATGTAGTAACCATATGACTGACTCAAAGATACTGACACAAAGACTGTGTAGACTGTAGAGTTAAAACTTCTTCATATCCCCTTTGAACATTGGGTGACACGACAAAATGAATTGGTAGCATGACTACAAAGGACAGATACACAATGTGACAGTGGGAAATGCATTCTTTTGAAAGACTCAAAGGATTGGCATGACTCATGAAAGTGGATCGTCATGGAGATCAGCTAATTACCCAATTGACTGACATGATTGTGCAAACAATTGTCATGTTCAAAGGTAACGACAAACAACTGCCATTATTTACAAAATGATTCCCTTCCCATTTTCCCTATCATGATCGATGAGTGCCTCTTTTCGGTTTTACAAGTTCAAAGAGGGTAATAAACACTCGATATAGCTTGTCAGAAGACAAGTCTAGTCTCATTTGTTTTATGAACCTGAGAGAGGAGGGGTTCATTCCCAAAACGGGTCTCTCAATGTTTAATTTAACGAGTCCACTGAAAGAATCTCGGTATCGTTCATGTTTAGAGAGTCTGAATGAATACAGAAGAAAACTCCATGGGGGTCCTTTTTTGTATGATTTAGTCTCTAAGGCCCGAAAAAGTGTAAAATCATACCTTAGAGAACTCTTCCAGTCATGATTGGTTGGAGTGTTCCTTTCTCATAAATAGTCCTATCCAAACCAAGAAAGAGATAACCTATCATCGGACGGATGACTCTTCAAACACTTTAACGAGCGTGAAGAAGACAACATCGCTCGATAATCTTTTCATATTTACGGAGCCTGAAAAGGGTTTAAAGATAACTCCATGAGGTTCCTTTACACAATGTAATGTTTTACAAGCCTGGAAAGAATTAGAAACGGACTTGATGACTTTTTCATGTTTAAGGAGCCTGAAAAAGAGGTGAAAAGAGAACTCCATGACGCTTCTTTACACAATGTCGTATTTTACGAGCCTGGAAAGAAACTTGAACTGGACTCGAAACTTTGATACTAGATTTTAACCAGCGTGACAAAGTGTCATAATAAACAATCGACGACCTTTTCCATTTTGTGAAAGTACGAAAAATCCATAAACAAACTTTCCAAAGCTTCTTACTAAATTCAACCTGTAAATGACTCATAAACAAGTGTTAAATGCATTCAAAATCAACATTAAGGGATTATGACAAATAGATTTTGACTAGAACATGATGTAATATCAAAACTATAGTAAGTC
>LPNX010322789.1:19529-39487 GCA_001517045.1 Pseudotsuga menziesii
AGGTGTCTTTAAATGTTTATTTACAATATACCATGTTTGATTTAACGTCATGAATGGGAAATATGCCAATCTAGGATGTAATTAGCCAATGAATCAACAACTTCATTATGTTCCCTAGGGATATGCCTATAGGTAATGGTTCCAAATGATATTTATAACAAACGTACCCTCCAGAAGAGGTGGAGGAGCATTGGGTTCCTAATGGTGTAGACATGGTTTAAATGACAAACCACAAGCTAAGATTCCATCAAAACTACTAGATCACGAACATCCTGGGAGGCAGCTTCAGTCAAAATACCGATGACTGATTCATATTTGGCGATGTTATTAGTAGCGGGACCTAAACAAACCGCTCCTGAACTGACCAAATCTTCAGCTAGGGAATAGAGAACCCAAGCAGGCGAGGCTATATTCAAGGTGTGGTGGCAAGCACCATCAGCGAAGTGGTAGAAAGCCACCTGCATGACCAAAACATGGTATAAATAGATACGAACACTAAAACTCAAAACCATCTTGAAAATACTTAAAGCACATTGAAATTCAATCAATATACATATATACAAGATACCATCCAAGAAAACCTAGGCATAGTACCTTTTCAGGTACAACCCATTGCGAGGTTGCTCCAAAGGGATTCCATCATAATCAACTAACTCATAGGCTCCTTTCTCTAACACCTTGGAAATAATGAAAGGTCCATACCACATGGACTCGAACTTACCCTTCCTTAGCTTGTCATATCTCTGGTCATAAGTCAAAACTAGGTCACCCTCGTTGAAAACACGAGGCTGAATGGATTTATCATACTGCGCCTTGACGCGTTTCTTATGTGCCCCATTAGCCAAGGTAGCATCTCTACGAGTCTCATCAAGGTTATTTAAGTACAAAAATATCACTTCCTCTACGGAAGTGTCTGGGAGAAGTTCGATGGCAAGTTTTAAAGATGGAATCTGACATCGAATCAGTAAGACAGCTTCAAGTCCATAGACAAGCTAGAATGGTGTGAAACAAGTAGCTGTTTTCATGAAAGTTTGATAATACCAAAGAGAGAAAAAAAGAATGAGATTCCAATTGGATTTATGATCTCCAACCATTCGATGAACCATAGTTTTCAAAACCATATTAATGGTCTCTACCTGACCATTAGCTTGTGGATAATACAGCATAGAGTTTTCATGGCGAAAACCTATCTTGGCACTCAATTCCTCCATCATTTGATTACGGAAATGAGATCCGTGATCAGTGACGATGGACTGTGGAACTCCAAATCTAGCTATGATATGATTGAACAAGAAGAGAGTGGCAGTCTTGCCATCTTCTGCATATGTAGGCATGGCCTCAGCCCATTTTGTGAAATAATCCATGGCTACGATGATGTAACCATGCCCCTTGGTTGAGGTAGGCTTACAATGCATGAATTCAATCCCCCATTTGGAAAAAGGGACAACAACAATGACGGGGTGAAGCGGAGCAGGATGGGTGCACTTTTTGGGATAAAAATGTTGGCAAGGTGGGCATTTCCTAATAGCCTCATGATAGTCTTTGAAGACAGAAGGCCAGAAATAGCCAACACGAAAGATTTTCTAGGCTATAGCCATCCCATATAAATGAATACCACATGCTCCAAAGTGGAAATCATTCAGCACGTGTTCAGCCTCCTCATGAGTGAGGCATCGCTGAAGAATGGAATCAATCCCACGTCGATACAAGGTATCATTTACGATAAGATAGTACTTTGCGTGGTGACATATGCAGCGACGATCATCATGAGATAGATGCAACTGAAAACGCTGGGTCTAGAGATAAATCAGTAAATATCCATACCAAGGATCAATAGTGCTAATGAGGAATAGGAATTCATCTGGAAATGAATCGCTAGGGTCAGATTCCGTGGTAGCACAAGAAAGGTCACACATAAGCTCAGCAAAAAGCAAGGATTTCTTTGATGTAGCCTTGGAAAACTCGATATTGAACTCCTCAAGGATGATGATCCAATGGGATTAATTTCCCCTGAGTACCTAATGAGTCAGAATGTAGTACATCAGGTTCTAGTCTGCCAATACGGTGGTAGTGCGAAGCAGAATGTAGTGACAAAATTTTTGCACAGCAATGACCATGGCTAAAGCTAGCTTATCCACATGTGAATAATGGGTTTTAGAATCAATAAGATTCTTACTGGTGTAATAAATCACATTCTCCTAACCGCGGAGATTTTCCTGTACTAAAAACATGGCAATGGTAGTAGCAGAGGCAGTAATATACAAGAGAAAGTCCTTTGAATAATATGGGGGGTGTGTCATAGGTGAATGAGTCAGAGTGTGCTTAATATTATCAAAGGCGCATTGGGCTTGGTCATCCTAGAATAATGGAGTGTTCTTCTTGAGGAGACACATATAACCATGTGTTTTCTCAGCAAAATTGCACACAAAATGACAAAGAAAGTTTTCCTTCCCCTGCAAACTTTGAAGTTTAAGGATGTTGGTTGGGGCTGGTAGATTAATGATAGCAGCAATATTCAAAGGATTGATCTGAATGCCATCTTTCGATACCACAAAGCCAAGCAGACATCCCGTCTCAATGCATAAAACACATTTATGCGGATTGAGTCATGTATTATAATGACGGCATCTCAGGAATATGTCTCTAAGATGACCAGGATGGTCCTCTCATTGCTATGAATGAGCAGGGAGGTCTTCAAGGTACGGTTCAACAATATGTTTAATGTCATGAAATGCATAGGACATCACACGTTGGAACATGGCTCCAACATTTTTCAAGCCGAAAGGTAACTTATTATATGCAAAGGTTCCCCGTGGGAAAATGAATGTCATCTTATGTTGATCGGAGGGCAATATCTCAATCTGATTATAGCTAGAGAAGCCATCCATGAATGAAAAGATGACACTTCCAGCACAGTTGTCGATAATATGATCGATATGTGGGGTAGGAAAGTTGTCCTTGGGACAAGATTTATTTAAATCCCTAAATTCGATGCAGACTCTAATGGTGCCCTAATTTTTATTGACAGGGACAACGTTCAATACCCATTCCATCAGAGGTACAGGATAAATAAAACCAGCTTTCAGAAGTTTCTCAATCTCAGCTTTAATAGCTTCGGCCTTCCTAAGATGGACTTGCCTAAGTTTTTTCCTAATAGGTTTAGTCATGGGATAAGTTTTAATCTCGTGGACCACAATGGAAGGGTCATTCCCTGGCATCTCTTCATAGGACCAGGCAAAAATATCACAAAATTCCTTAAAAAGTTCCTTATATGCTTCAGATTCATCTGTGGAGCAGTTCTGCCCAACATGAACGTGCTCAATAACATCAGGCTTGGCTGATATGTCAATTGGGTTTATTTGAGTAATGTTGCAAAGGTTTCCTTCAGAATGTGGGGCTTGCAACAATATAGGACTTTGCATAACATTGACAATATTAGTAGGAAACAAGGATGCAAAATCATGGCTACCCAAATTGGTATTGGGGAGGAACATGGATCTATGACGGTGACCCTCCCAAATGGCCTCATCCGTATTCATGATCTCTATAATGGAATCGTTGGAAGGAAAAGTCTCAGAGAGATAATCTATAATCGGAAGAGAAGGTTCTAACTAGTACGGTAAATGGTAAGGATTCGAAGACACTAAATGAAATTCATAAGTGTGATCATCGAAACAAGTTTGAATGGTGTCATACATAGATTCATGCGGGCTCAATGAGGTGGACTCAAAAACATTTTTTCCCTGGGGCTCAAAATCAAATGAGGCGATCATATGTACTGTCGCGGTATCTGTGCTAGGAGGAGTAGGGGGAAAAATCCCCATAAGGGATGAATCCTTCAGCATACCTACCCCAATCGACTGGTAAGGAGGAGGGGACTGAGCTAACATGGGGTGTTATTAGCCATGGAAGTAGTAACATCTGGTGTATAGAAATAAAGCTAGTCAATGGTAACAATTATCCCAAGATGTGGGAATTGGGCTGTTCAAAATACTGTTGAAGCAACAGCAGTCATGGCATAGAACCAATTCCTTCCTAAAAGGAGGTTATAATCCATAGGGGCATCCACCACTTCTACTTGGATGGCAATGGTTTTTCCCCCCAGCTCAACCACGAGGGCTGATATGAGGCCATGGGGTTGGAAACCCCATCCATCAATGACTTTAAGGGTCATCAGTGATGTAACAAGCTCGGGAGAGCCAAGAGCTTTCCAACAAGTCAAAGATAACACCAAGGTCGAAGCTCCTTCATCTAGTATCGTTCGAAATACTTTCTTTCCCTCTACTTTTGTAATGATCTGAAAATCAATTTTATGCGGTAATCTAGGTTTATAGTTCTCAACATTGAAATGAATCAAGTTAGTGTTATCTAGGTCTACAGCTCCTAATGCTGTCAACAAGTTCTTGTGCTATGTGGGGCAAATTTGGAGTACTTCTAGGGTAGACATTGCACAAGGTTCTTGAGCGAGATCTTCAACCACATTATAGAATTGAGCAGCTTAGGAATTGGGATTAAAGATAGCCTTCTAAAGAGTACTCTTTGGTGGGTGCAAAATCATGCCGAGAGAAGGCTTCTCGATAGATAAGGGAACAATAGACAAGGATTCCTAGGAACTAGTAGAGGGAGATTTCCCTGAAGAAGATTTGTAATGTCCCCGACCCTCCGACCGATAAAGAGAACGCTACCATGGAATTAACCATCTGGGTAACCACCCCATGAACATGTATGTACATAAAATGTTGAAACAAAATTCTTTGAACTAGAACATGCATACATGATTATTTATCATACAACGAAATCAAAGACGTGTTCATACAAGAATTCAACGTGTTCATCATATTCATTACACAATAAATATAAATACAGAGATGAAATGGTCAAGATTACTTATCTCATAAAGAAATCGTCCCACAACTAGCTACGTTGCTACAACGTTCCACCCAACAATAGGCTAGCATGCTCCTAAATCTCTCAACAATGCTTCCACCCCCGAGCTAGGCATGATTCCCCAAGGAATAAGGAACAAGCAGACTTACACATAGCCAAGGATACAAAAAACACAGCCAATCCAACGCAGTTGGGTTTATCAGGCTATCAACAAGAAAGCCAAGCCAACATGGTCAGGTTTATCAGGCCATCAAGGAGATGGGAAGGGTCCTATGCTAAGCTGGTGAGCTCATTGCAAAGCTAAGGACACCTACACTAGAACTAGCCTGACTTCTAGCACACCCACACACCCCAACACAAGGAAATCCGACCCTTCTCTACTACATAGTCCCTCAGGCCCTGACCTCCATTCTAGTGCTATTCAGGGGTTGTGGAGAAGAAAGACAGCCCTCTAGCTCTATCTGTGTGGTTTCCCAAACACACCAGGTTTATAAAGCAAACCAAGCCCTCATCCCTACTCCAACATAGTCCAAAGACCAACCACTACATACATGTAGTCACACAAGCGATTCACAGCTTGGATAGGGAAAACAATTCCTGAGTTGTTCTTGGCCCTATCCTGGCGAAAATGACTCCAACACAACCTACAGCAGTCCCAAAATGTAAAACAGGCACAACCAGCAATGTGGTGAAATAGCAGTCCATTCCCGACATTGAAGCCACCGAGAAGACTCTCTATGGAAAACACGAATGATAGTCAAAATGGATCCCTCCCATGGCTGCATGAGACCAAATAGAAAACGAATTTCTCTGCGTGAGACACAGGGTATTTTTCCTTGCATGAGGAGGAGGGACAATGAAGAAGTAAGTTCCATTCTTGGCCCAAACAGGGGAAAACACAATGCACAAGCCATAAATCAGTAAGGGAAACATACACATAGCATAAAAACATGAATGGACCTTCACAAGGAAATCATGGGTGAAATAACAGGGCTCCTAGCTCGTTGTGTGAGTAAAAAATAGCAAGAATCCTATGCGTGAGAATGAGCAAGAAGGGAGTAAATCCCCCATAGTGGTTTTCCTGCCTATGTGAAGATAGAAGTCTACTGGTGGAGTGGGTGTGTGGGAAAGGACTGACAGTCTTGCCACCCACCACTTCCTAGCAATAACTGCCCTCAACTAACATCATCAGTTTTGAATGGGTGGTTGACACATGGCTTTTCCCCATTGGTTCAAGGTTTTAATGATTCCCCCCTTATCCTTGGGAAAATAATTCCCTTTTCATTATGGTTGCAGTGAGCATAGCTGGTTGGTTTCATTTAATTAAAGATGTATATTTACATGATGACAAAACTTAATATGTATGCTGCATGCCCTGATATACCATCGGTGAAAATTTCAATCTGAAACATAGCATAACCAATCAATGGTGGGGCCTTGTCCTTTAGCTCCACACCATGATTATTTACAATATATACATCATATACATCTAATGCAACGGGGTCAAAACTGGGGTGTTACAATATTGATCTTCTTTCTTATCTGTGGGTTTATCATAATTCTGGCTTCGAGTTTGCAGATGGATGGTATCTAAGGACATCATACAAATTTCCTCCTATGAACTAGAGTTACCCTAGTTAGACATGTGGTATACCAGTTGTTGTTGAGAGGGAAAGGGATCCGTAAGTACTGCAGGTGCGGGATTAGACTTCAGAAACTGGGAGATTTCGTCCCAATGGGGACACTCCTTTGAAAAATGGTCACCACTGCATAACAGACAAGGATATTTAGCCTTCCTTTTCCCTTTGTCGTTTTCATTATTGGTTGATCGTGGGGTCACCTGTTGGTTTCCAAGTTTTTTATTTCAATTTTTACCTTTCTTTTTATTACCCCAGGTTTGAGTACTTTGAATAGAATTGACCTCAGCATAAACCTTAGGAGTCGAAGGAGTAGCAGTTTGGGTTTGCTTGGCAGGTTTCGCTGTGAATGGGGATTGGATTGAACCAACAATCCCATCAATAGGTACTTCTGCTGGTGGCTTGGTAGGGTCAGTGATGGGGTGAGGAGCTTGAGGAATTAGGTCATAAAGAGTTTTAGACTAGGAATAGACCAAGTCTAGGTACTGAGCCTAACTAATAGCCTGCTCTTCGGTAATAGTAGCGCCCATGGCCACATCTCTGGAAATAGGAGGAAACAAGGACTTAGTGAACCAATCAGCTAACAACTGATCTGAAATAGGGGCCTTAATAAGCCTTCTCCACCATCTCCACTCATGAATATGATCAGAAATGTGGTTAGAGGTGTTCTGTCACAGAGAAGTTAAAAGTTCGGTGCCCATTTCATAATGGATAGGGAATTGAAAGTGCATAAGAAATATGGTTTCCAATGAGAAAAAATCCACAAACGAATGTTGTGGGAGTTCAATTTACCACTTTGCGGCCGTCGATAGCTTCCATTGGAGTTTCTATTGAAACAAGAATAAAATTAGGTGGGAAGCCCCATACTCTTCTGGACTGTCTTAACTCAGCTAGTTTGTACAGTTCCTATCTAACCTAGGGTCTGAAAATCTAGAAAAACACACCAAAAGACTTCCCTACTCAAACTATAGGTCAAAACAAGCAGACTTAAAATGACAGGAGGAGTTCAAAAGTCAGGTCTCTCACTAGGATTGTCAAGAAGGTGCCACTCATGATATACCTTGAGGGTACGTGCATAGTAATCTCCCTGAATGTTGTTTTCGGTGTATGGCTCCAACCAAGATGGCCAAAGGGTTTTTCTCAGATAGACAAGGTACCCTGATGGGGTCTCTTGATATACTCAAGGTACGTGGGAGCTCAAATCAGTAGTAGTGCTGTCTAATGCATAACCGTACACAAGGGGCCTTTCAATATACAATTGAGTACGTGAAGTACCTTTCTATATACCTCAAGGGTACATGAAAGGCCGTTCAATATACCGACAATACGTGGAAGAACCGCGCGAGTCCCAGAATGTAATGCTGACAAAATAATGACAGCTCCTACATTTTACAATGCTCGAACACGTCTCTAACCTATCACTCAAGTTACTACGTAAATTTTAACCTACAACTACCATTAATTTTAACTTGTACAGTTAGGTGAATGCATGATGTTTTGACAGAAAAGTAAAACCATGCAATATGCTTGTGCAAATGTTCAGTTTATCGTTTAGTATGCCTACTTACAGGAGGGAAGAGAGCATTTTTATTTTTGTTTCAAAACCAAAAATCATTCCAATCATTAGTCATGAACATCAAATCAAAGACAAGAAAATACTTTTACAAACCAAATTCTTCTTTTCAAAAGCAAATGAGAAGGGCGAGAATCTCTTTTCCTAAAAAAACAACACCAAGCACACCTATATGCCAATGCACTCTAACTTTTCAAATTTCTCAAAAACATAAGCAAATCTAACTTAAAACTACCATTTTTATTTTATTTTGATCGAGATAGTCCTATATGCATGAGAGATGAATGATCACAAAGGTCCTAAAAGCTTGTAAAGCCAATCAGAAAACCCAAATCCAACGTTCAAATATGATGTCCTAATCTCAAGCAAAACTTTTCTTTTTGAAGGAAAGAAAAATAATTTTACTATGCAAGCAAGAAATGAAATCTAGAAGCTAATCTAGTGTTCTTCTTTCAGTATATGCAACAAAAAGAGACTTCAATGAGCAGCCTAACTTTCAGAAAACAAGAAATCCTTCTTTAAGCACAACCAACAAGCAAGAAGCGAATGAACAATAAAAAAGACTAAAATTTTTTTTGAAACTCCACTCAAATCAATCTTAAACCATCAAAGCAGCAAGCCACACACATCAGATTCAATAACACAAGTTCGATAACAGAACTGAAAGCAATCAAAATTCCAAATTTTTACAAAGAAAAATGAGCAAAAAGAGTTTTGGACTAAGGCCTACCTAGCACCATGCTTCGTAGGTGTTGACAGAGCATTTCCAAGATAGCACCGCTCTTTGCAAACTAGATACAGGTGGTGGCACCGCTTACTTCTCATTATCTTCAGGCGGTGGAACCGCTCCTCATACACAACATGGGCACAGTTCCTTGTAGATGGATAAAACAAAAAAAAGAACAATGGATCAAGCCAAAAAGACTAGATCAAGGAAAATACTATTGAATTGAATGTGGTAACAGAGCATAAAAGACCGAAATGACTCAGATCTGAACAAATCTGGAAATTTCAAAATGCAAATAATACAAATCAGAAAGTAGATCTGACTGAAAAGAGTTGAAGAAAATGGAGCCTGGATTCAGACAAGAGTTTTAAACTGAGGAAGATCAGAACAACTGAATACAAATCCCCAGCAGAGTCGCCAGATTTGTTAGCTGGAATATTTCACCTCCTGCAGATAGCAAGGTGTTCCACTGGTCTGAATGGTTTAGATCTAGAACAAATAGAGGATAGAGGTTGAAGACTCTCCCTAGACGTTGTAGATATATGGAATACAAGGCTTTGATAGTTCACCTGTGTACCTGCAAGAAATATCAACACGAAATGAATCAAAGCAACCAGAATATGATCTACTAATCTATGCTAGTGACTAGGGAATCTAGCAACATATATATGCGAAATCACAACAACAACATCATATGTGGGACAGAAATCAACTTGCATTAGAAATATGAAGAAGTTTACAACCAAGCCTTAGTGTTGACATGCATCTCCATGAAAGCATCTCTTCATCCCCAAAATCTCTGACTCTAGCTCTCTATGCTCTCTCCAAATGATCTTGGGCCTAGAATCAATCCAACAGCATAACAATACCTTCAAATGTTCTCCACTCAACCATGGCTATGAGATCATATTTATAGGGCTTACATGGATAGAGATGTTTGAGAAATTAGTGGGTGAGGTGGCCTCTAAGATCCTAGGATGAGGGATCTCAAGCTCAACCAAACCACAACAACATGGATAAGGTGGTACACAAGGTTTATCATCTAGAAGCCTCAAGAAACTTCTCTTTTTCCCTTTTTACCCAGGGTACTGCGTTTCTCCTTCTATGATAGAGCAGTTCTGGTAATAACGGCCTACGGACCAAGGGAAATGGGGGGTGGCACCGCTTGTGGACAACTGATTAAAGGCAATGCAAGCAGGGGTACTGCTCCTAGATAAAGGGGCATGCACATTGTTTGGAATTTGTATGACAGATTGATTAAAAACCATTTAGTTTCTACTCCAGAAGCTGGGATTCAGGGAAAGTAGGTATGTCAACTGTCTTATCACATCATGGTGATAGGATGTGTCTATGGGAAGGTTAGATTTTTGTTCAATGAAGGTTTGGATGAACCCTCAAAATGTTTTGTTAGCACCCTGTAATTTCCTATGGTTGTTGTAGGAACTCACAGGCGTAAACATTTCAAACCAACTTTAGACTTCCCTCTAGCCAAGGTAGTTAGAGAGGGCTCTCTCTTGTCATGGTAGCATTCACATACACATTTATCTTTAATGAGCACACAGAAGACTAGATTTTTTCTAGTAATAGGACAGTTACAAAATAAAAAGGTTGAAAAGACAAACAAAATAAAAACCATTGGGTGATGGAGTCACAGTTTGAAACAATCAAGGAAGTTACAACATATAATGAATTTTTTTTCTCTTATGTATCATTAGGAAAAGTAAGCACAACATTCAGTCAAATAGGTTGAAATAAACGGCAGGTAGAAATAAGGAAAGACCCTAGTGAAACACAGAGGAATCTATCAAGGACTAATCTTTGAGAACACCTTTGGTGGGAAATAACAAAGGGAGACAAATGAGATAGAGCACCTATCTATGGATGAATTCTATCAAAGCTACTATAGTCACATTACAAACATGATTTTTGATGCAGGAGCACTTAGCTGAGAGAGAATTCATGCATGCTAATCTAGAAATGTATTGGCAAAAATAACACATATGAAAATGAAATAAATAGGGAACATAGACTAAACACATACACCATGATGAATCTCATAAATGCCAAGAAGTGTTTTCATTAATAATCCCAAAAATATTTCCAGAGATACAAAACTGGTGCTGAGGCCTCAAAAATGAAAATCAGTCCAACCTCCATCTTCCTCTGAGGAGGCTCTATTTACAATGTGAACTACCCCCGGGATACGTCCCAAAAATGGGTATCAAAACGATTACAAAATACAGGACTGACCCAAAATAATCATATCAAAATCCTAACAGACCAAATTAGATGGAAAAACTTGCCACGTTTTCCTTCCAAAATGGGATGCATGATATATCACAAGCGCTAGGTCACGATGACGTGATGACATATGGATGCAGGTTTGCTTGCTTTGGAAGAATCAAACATGCTTTAGTACTAAAAAAATTATTATTTCTTGGTGCTTTTGGACATACGGGATTGGAATAGCCCTGTGAACATTTCTTCTTATGATCTACCCATGCTTGTAGCCATCATGAATGCCTATACTTCTTCTGAGTTGGGACCTTTATCTAGCAGCTTTTTCCTACCCTGTTAGGATTGTTAGGTTCAAATGCCTCAGGATTACCGCCCTCTTATCGATAGTACTGCACCTTTGATGTGCTTGTCATTCCTGTAGGATCCAGGTCATCTACACTGCCCAGTCACTGGGACTACCCTCTTCTTCCAGGGCATGCCCATGTAATATGTCTTTGGATTCATCATCAACTTTGATGTGGTTGGCATTATGAATCAGTGACTATGATGAAAAAAATATCCTTATCTTTCTTCCCATGTATGAGCATCCGTTCAGACTGCCCATCCCTAGGAATGCATATTATATACCACATCGGTGACATCGAAGGAATTGTCTGGAGGTTTCAACGGGATACCCATCTAGTTGGAGACCCCAGGTGCTACTTCTATGGGGGCGTAGCATTTTATTAGGACAACCTTGTATTTACCAGCCTTAGAAAGTCATTCTCATGTGGTGTAGGTCCTTCCATCGACCTTACAGGTGTCGAAAAACTATTGATGTATTTGTAACTTCGGAATGTATTCATCCATATATCTTATGTATTGTACCCCGATGTTTATTCCAGGAAGTGTCTATAATGTATTTGAGTCATGTCATACCACGATGTTCCTATTAGAAGATTCAATAATGTAAACAGGTCATGTCAAGTCATTGTGGGTAACCCTCCTATTAATCAAGGGTTAAAGTCCCCGCAATTGCGGGGCCCTAGGGTTATTAGACTCTCCTAGAGAAGGCGGCCCTAGTGAGTTATTGTCAAGTCAGGAATTAGTATAAATAGAGAGCAAGCCTCTCTATTTAACATACACTCACTCACACTTAGTTGTAGTGCATAGATAAGGAAGAAGAAGTTGTTGGGGCTAGAAAGAAAGAGGCTACTGCTGTCGGGAGATCATCTTACTATTTTGGGGTTTTAATTTTGGTGTTGATTCTGTCTCTGAGGAAGTGGCGAGGTTTTCTCCATTTATGGTTTCCCCAAGGAAAAACATTGTGTTCATTGTCTCTTATGTTTGATTGTTGTGCTTGTTATTCTCTCTATTAAAGATCCTAATATAATGCTACCTTGAATGATAAAAATCTAACATGGTATCAGAGCTAACTTGAGAAGAAGACATTGTGCAGCTACAGAAACTAGGGCTTCCTACTTTTTGGATCTCTCTCCGTATATTTTCAGCAAAATAAGGTTGGGCTAACTCTCCTCTCTAGGGTGCATCTTTCTGTCAAAGCAGAATCTGATTCTGAGCATTTTCAGTTTTTGACCCGACACTGCTGCTGGAAATTAGGGCTTTCCACAGAATTGGAATTTTTGAGTGAACCCAAGCCTGGATTGATCTTCTCCTCAAAATCAAAGTTTAGAGATCAAGATCAGAGTTTTTGGTAGGACAGAACTCCAGAAAATTCAAACCCCAATCTGCTCATGAACCAACTCTGCAGAATTTTAGCTTCAGATCCAGATCTGACATATTAACCAGGTAAGATCTAAATATTTTGTATTTCCATTTGGGGTTCTTAGTTAATATGTCTCATAATACCAAGCTTGATGAAAATCTTGAGGGAGCTGATAACTTCTGAGCCTGGAAGTATAAGATCTTCCTGGTCCTGGAAGAAAATGAGTTGGACTCCCACATCAATGAGAAGGTTCCAGCTCCAGAGGGAGATGAGGCTAAGGCCTTACAAAAAAGGAATTTGGTCATGGCTAAGAGGATTATTGATGGTTCAATCAAGGATCACCTCATACCACAGGTGTCCTCCCTAAGGACACCTAAATCTATGTTTGATGCCCTAACCAAACTGTTTGAAGGAAATAACATAAACTGGAAGATGACATTGAGGAACCAATTGAAAAATGTGAAGATCCAGAATGTAGAGACCATACAGTCATACTTCTCAAGGGTCTCCCAGATCAAAGAACAACTTGAAGCAATGGATGAAGAAGTGGAGACTACAGAGATTGTAATGAACACCTTGAATGGTCTCCCTAGATCATGGGACTCCTTTATTCAAGGGATCTGTGCCAGTAAGAAGCTAGTCAAATTTAGCAAACTATGGGAAGAATGCTCTCAAGAAGAAGCTTGGATAGCAGCTTGAGAAGAAAATATGGGAAGAAAATATCAAGCTCTCACAGTACACTACAAGAAAATCTAAAGAATTTCTCATCACCCCAGTGGTAAGCACTTCCATAAAAGTAACACTAGAAAAGATTTGTCTAGAATCATATGTTATACATGTGATGAAGTAGGACGCTTTACAAAAGATTTTCCTAAAAGGAAAAATAAGAAGAAGGTAAACAAGAGAAGACATCATGCTCATGCTATAGAGGATGATGAACCTTCCACAAAGAGAATCAGACAAGAAAGTGATGATTCTTCAAGTGATGAAGAATATGTCTTGATTTCTACTCTCACGGGAAACATCACACATGAAAGAAATGATTGGCTTATAGACAGTGGGGCTTCCAAACCTATGACAAGATTCAAAGAATCCTTTGTGAAACTATCAGAACATGAATCACCCCATAAGGTGAAACTTGAAGATGACTACCAGTATCCAATAAAAGGTAGTGGGGAATCCTCCTATAAGCTAGACCCTGGAAAGTCTATGACGATGAAGGATGTATTGTTTGTACTAGGAATAAAGAAGAAACTATTGTCCATATCTACATTGGATGCAAAAGTAATGAGGGTTGCATTTGTAGATGGCCAAGTTCTCATGTGGCCAATGTGAAATACTATTGATGATGTAGTAGTACTTGGGGAACAAGAAGGAGGATTATACAAATTGAAGGGCCATCCAGAACAAGCTTTGTTCCATGACACAGTAGAGCCAAATGAACTTTGGCATAGAAGGCTTGCACATGTGCATTATATATCACTACCACTTGCAAGCAAAGCTGTTGAAGGACTTCCATAAATCCAGTCAAAACATGACGGTATCTACAAAGGATGTGCGAAAGGAAAGAATACAAAGAAGACATTTCCAAGTAGCAAAAACAAGGTAAAAGGAATCTTGGAAATCATTCACTCCAATGTATGTGGTCCAATGTCATCCAATTCTTTAAGCGGGTATGTATACTATGTTTCTTTTATTGATGATTTTTCTAGAAAGACATGGATATACTTCATGAAGAATAAAGATGAGGTATTTAGCAAGTTCAAGGAATTCAAAAAATTGATCAAGAACCACACTAAAACGAAGATCAAGACCTTCAGATCAGATAATGGAAGATAATTCACATCAAATGAATTCAAAGCATTATGCAAAGATTCAGGGATTAAGAGGGAGTTAACTACTACATATAATCCACAATAGAATGGGGTTGCAGAAAGGAAGAATAGAGCGATCATGGAAGCTACAAGGGCTATGCTTCATGATCAAGATCTTCCCATGCATCTATGGGCAGAAGTTTCCAGAAAAATGGTGTATGTACAGAACTGTACTCCACACAAAGTACTTAAGAACAAGACACCTAAAGAAGTCTTTTTCGACAAGAAACCAGAAGTCATTCATCTTAGAATATTAAGTTTTCTAGTGTACATACACATTCCAAAATAAAAGAGGACAAAGTTAGATCCTTCAGGAAAGAGGGGTATATTTGTGGGATACTATGAAAGCTCGAAGGCTTACAGAATATAATTCCCAGGATTCAAGAAGATAAACATCACCAGGGATGTAACATTTGACGAAGACTCAGCTTACAACAAATCTAGAAATAGACCTGCTGAAGAACCTGAAGAAACAAAACTACCCAGAATTCATGACACAACGATGAATGAAGAAATTCAAGAAAAAGATTGAGAATTAGAAGAACCCCAAGAACCTATAGATCCACCTCAGGAGAAGAATCCTCACAAGAGGAAACCTACTTGGGTACAAGAAGCTATCCAAGGTACAAAACGATATGGGGCTCCAGAAGAAAATCACAAAGAAAAAAAAAGAACCAGGCCATGCTCTGGTTATGTAGCCTTATTATGTGACTTCATCAATAAAGAACCTTCCAACTATGAAGAAAATATAGAAAGGAAAGAATGGAAGGATTCTATGATCGAAGAGTATCAATAGATCATGAAGAATGATGTTTGGGATGTTGTCCCAAGACCAAAAGGGAAGTCTATTGTAACTTCCAAATGGATCTACAAAACCAAGCATGTTGCACATGGTAGCATAGAGAAATATAAAGCAAGATTTGTGGCTCGTGGCTTCTCCTAGAAAGAAGGAATAGATTATGAAGAAAATTCTGCACCTGTTTCTAGATACACTTCCATCATATCAGTACTTGCTCGACTGCAGTGATGAAATGGAAGATACACCAGATGGATGTCAAGACTGCTTTCTTGAATGGTGTAGTGGAAGAGGAAGTGTATGTGGAGCATCCAAGAGGTTTTTGAGACACATTATAGGGAGTCTCATGTGTGTAAATTGAAGAAATCTCTGTACGGTTTGAAATAGGCACCCAGGACATGGTATGATAGAATTGACAGCTTTCTATCTAGTTTCGGCTTTACCAAGAGTAAAGAAGATTCCAACCTTTACTACAAGGTTGAATATGGTAACCCAGTGATACTCCTATTGTATGTAGATGATCTGTTTGTAACAGGTATGGACGGGTTGATTGCTGATACGAAGAGGAAGCTTGCTGCCAAGTTTGAAATGAAATACTTGAGTGTGATGCACTATTTTCTAGGCATGGAGGTGTGGCAGAATGCGGATGGAATATTCCTTGGACAAGGGGAGTATGCAGTAGAGATCCCTAAGAGGTTCAGGATGATGGATTGCAAGGCCATGACCACACCTATGGCATCAAACTTGAAGCTATTGAGCGATGCTTCATCAGAGTCGGTTGATGCTATGATGTATTGTCAGATGATTGGGTCCATGATGTACCTGATGAACACGAGACCAGATATTTGCTTTACTATGAAGACCTTGAGCCAATTCCTGATAGATCCGAGACATGTTCACTTGATTTCTACAAAGCATATTCTGAGGTACCTGAGGGGTACAGTTGATTATGGGCTAAAGTATGAGGCGAATAAAAAGATTAAACTGGAAGGTTCTGTTGATTCAGATTGGGAAGGATGTGCCATCGATAGGAAGAGCACTTCACAGTGCTTCTTTAGTATGGGATCAGGTGTGATCTCTTGGTTTAGCAGGAAACAATCTTGCGTGGCACTGAGTACAGTTGAAGCAGAGTATGTCGCAGCTTGTTCAGCTAGTTGTGAGGCAGTATGGCTGAGGAAGCTACTATCTAATTTATTTGATCTCCAGCTGGATGCTACTTGTATATATTGTGACAACCATAGTTGTGTGAAGTTGTCGAAAAACCCAGTGTTCCACGACAAGTTGAAGCATATCAAGATCAAGTATCACTATATCAAGGATATGGTGTAGAGAGGAGTAGTGAAGCTCTAGTATGCTGTGACAAACAAACAAATAGCTGATGTGTTGATGAAGCCATTGTCCAGAGTGAAGTTTGAGTACTTCAGGGAGAAGCAGTGATGATATAGATCCAGTGATGATCTAGACCCAGTGATGATGATCCAGCAGTGATGATCCAGACTGAGTGATGATCCAAATCTAGTGATGATGTTCTCATGATGATCCAGATCCAGTGATGATCCATATCCAGTGATGATGATCCAGATTGAGTGATAATCCAGATCCAAGATCAATATGACTTGAATATGAAGATGACGATATCATCCAGTTGATACAGAGAAGAATTCCATTGTTGACAAATTGTGACGAGAAAATACGTTCCTAGTTAAGAGGGAGTGTTGATGTATTTGTAACTTCGGAATGTATTCATCCATATATCTTATGTATTGTACCCCGATGTTTATTCTGGGAAATTTATGTAATGTATTTGAGTCATGTCATACCCCGATGTTCCTATCAAGAGATTCAATAATGTAAACAAGTCATGTTAAGTCATTGTGGGTAACCCTCCTATTGATCAAGGGTTAAATTCCTCACAGTTGCAGGGACCTAGGGTTATTAGACTCTATTATAGAAGTCGGCCCTAGTGATTTATCGTCAAGTTAAGAGTTAGTATAAAGAGAGAGTGAGCCTCTCTATTTAACACACACTCACTCAGACACAGTTGTAGTGCATAGCTGAGGAAGAAAAAGTTGTTGGGGCTAGAAATAAAGAGGCTACTCCTGTCGGGAGATCATCTTATTGTTTTGGGGTTTTACTTTTGGTGTTGATTCTATCTTTGAGGAAGCTGCGGGGTTTTCTCCATTTATGGTTTCCCCGAGGAAAAACATTGTGTTCATTATCTCTTGTGTTTGATTATTGTGCTTGTTATTCTCTCAGTTAAAGATCCTAATATAATGTTAGCTTGAATGATAAAAATATAACAAAAACCCCTATGATGGAATGAACATCTCTGCCCCAATGGTTGAATATTGCAACACAATGGTCTGGAGATAACTAAAACCCTATGTCACACCCAATGGTTGGAAAGACGGAACGAATCATGGGATCCTCAAGTGGACCACTAATTTAAAACCTAGTAGGAGGGCCCTCAGGTTTCACATCAGAAAACTGATTTGTCATCCTTGTTCTCCACCAGCATTTTCTTAATTTCTCCCCCTGGTAAAGACTAGATGGCAACATTATAATGATCCAGGTGAAGGATCTTGGTGAGGGTCTATCAATCCCTCTCACGCGCCATTGCCGAGTGATATGTGTTGTAATGGATAATTCACCTAATAACCTAGGTCTGGGGGTTACCAACATACTATGACCTTGCAGACAATTTGATTATAAAAGCACAAATAGGAAATAGGGAAGTAGCAGGAACTTACTTGTAATAAACGAAGGTTGATCCAAGCTAACTCCTTGCTCTTTTCCTCACTTCTACAATCTCCAGGATAATTCCTCCTTCAACCTGTTAACAAAGATTCTTCCAATATACAGTATGATTCATATATAAAGATGCAGGTTAGGCAAATCACATATTATAATGAAATATAAATATTTACCAAGCCACAACACATGAAACACAATATGGAAGAAGTAATCTGCTTTATTAACAATAATAGAGGGAGTTTAGGTTACAACCCAATGTCTGAACAAGGGACTCCTCTGTCACCAAAGGACTCTGAGTTTCTCTGCTCCAAAGGTTCTGTAAAAAATCCACCAGCATAACTTTGCTCTCCAAGTATGAATAATCAAAACCCTCCCCAAGGCCTCTATTTATCTGAAGGAAATGAGGTAGTTCTCGAAGGTTAGGGAGGTTATAGCAGTTAATGGGATTAAGGTAAATGAACAACTAATCTCCCATTAACTCGTATTTTTAAAAACTAATTTTGAGGAAGATATGCGCGGGTCTGTAGTAAAGCAACCCGTGCATCATGCGCTACTCTGTACAAGAGCAACCCGCGCATAGATGTATGCGCGACCTGCTGAACATAACACTCGCGCATATGCGCGATATGCCAATAGGGATAGTTGCGCATGCACTCAAAATCTCAAAATAGCAAAGTAACCAGCTGGGCATATAGGTAATGTATTTCATCATCAACCAAGGTATAATGAAAATAAGCAAACCTCAATCCATAAGTGTCTTTTTGTGTGCCGACCTGAGAGATGTCAGCACTCGGACGGAGAGGTGCCAATCAGCTATATAACAGATGCCCCCTAATGTGTGAGGTCAGAGGGGAACGATGGCCGAAATACATTATAATACTAACTCTGGAGAAACTCAGAAGTCTAGTGGAGCAGAAGGAGTACCTGAAACCAATACATAAGAATGTCATATACAAAGCTATATCTGAGGATGCTATGTTCAATTTACTGGAACACTAGCTCCTTTACAAGATGAGAGTACATCATATAATACGGGTAAAACCACGTATGTACAAAGGTGGATCAAAGCCACAATATAACAATGATGATTCTTCAAAGATCTGGAAGCTGGATATGGAAACAGAACATAGTCTTTCGCAACTTAGTTCATAAGTGAGGAACTAAGGTCTTCATACGAGAACCCAAAGAACCAAGTACAATCCAAGCCATGTGAATAAGGGTAAGCTGAAGTCGAACATGGAGAGGATTCAACAGTTTGTCAACCAATAGATGATAATTGACAACTGAAGCAAAGGAGTTCACTAATGATGAGAGTGAATCCAGAGGTACTACCGTCAAACTCTAGGTCTTCGTCATCAGGAAGTGCTGAAACTGAACCATACTGTGATAGGGAAGGCAATAGATCCTCCAACGGATCACAAGAGTGACTAGGAACTGGGCAAAAGAAGGTAGACACAAGGAAAAGGATAACAGATATAACGGTGATTGGATCAGGTTATAAATCAGATAGTGAGAAGAATCCTTGAACAGTGAGCACGACACAGAGATGACCCAAGGCAGCGTATAATAGATAGCACAACTAGACTTATCTGTCATGTAGGAGACATGATCAGATTCCCCATATATAAAGGACAAGAGGAAGAGAAAAGACTCAAAGTGGTAGTTGAACACAAATGTACACTGGAACATGGATATCGGAAGGCAAAAGAGTGCTATGTTCAAGGATGACATGCTGCCATTACTGAAAACAAGAGAAAACTTCTTCCT
>LPNX010322857.1:0-34143 GCA_001517045.1 Pseudotsuga menziesii
CATCTAGAGATTTTTAAGCTGATTAAAAACGGTGACTCGGAAGCTGCAAGGGGTAGCAGGCTGGGGACAGTCTCTAGGCGCTTTGACGTCCTCCTTGTGAACACCGGGCCATTGGGGATTGACCTGTGAGCTAGGGGTGGGCTTTGCTCCCACCTGTTGAGCGCAACAACAATCTTTCTTCGGTTTGAGAAGAACTAGATCGGAGTAGTCACACCACCGGTTCTAGAACATAATCAAAGATTCCAACTTTAATAAAATTTATTAAAATTTACCAAGAGACACTGCAAAATGTCCTACATACATTGGTCACTACTGTTTATCTTTGCCTTGTTGTTCAAGGCTTTACTACAAGCACTTTCATTTTGTTTTTACTGCAAGCACTCCAACACATTTACTTTCAGTCTCATTTACTTTCTGTTCTGTAATTGCTCATGTGGTGAATGCTTGACATCCGTTTAAAGTGCTTCAAGTAAATCAAACTTTAAAGTTTATCTTTTACTGTTGGTTAATAATTTCCATTTAAAGTTTTCTTCTGCCTTCTTTGGTTCATAACTTGTAAATCTTGTACATTGGTTAATGTTGGTAAATTTAGATCAATTGTATATTGCTTAACATCTTGATCCATTATTTATTTGTTCATTCATTTTGTTGTACAAAGCTGTAGTTTAGTTTTAATTGAAGTCTCAAATTCATTTGTAAAATTATAAAGTTGCAAATCCACCTTTAGACTCCATTTGTAATAGGCACTGGTCTTTATTTATCTCAAGATCTGCTTGTCATCAAAGGAATTCTGTGCACCTGCATGCTGCTTGTCATTCCTTAGATAGTCTAAAAATCTTAGCCTTAATTCTTAATAAAAGATCCCTTTAATTAATCTGTAGTTAATTAATAAATCTGGAACTTAATTTTCCCATAGGGACTACCCCCTTGGCTCTGTTGGGATCTTGCCTAAACGGAGGAGTTGTGGACTGAGGTGACAGTGGTCCCCAGCTCTCACTTGCCCCCAAGGACACACTTAGCAGGTTGTGACTTTCCTGCGTCTTAAAGTGTGAATTAGGCGGCAACAGGAAACAACATTTCAAAATATTTCTGCTGACGGTGTACATTCGGCGGACAACATCTCTGGCGTCGTTTCCAGGGACAAATCTTTTTGTTCCTGGACGACTTTAGCCTTAGTTTTTTCTTAGTTTTCTACCTTTTTTGATAGATTTTTAGCCAAATCAACTTTTTGAAATTAGACTTGAATCTATCTGGCGACTCCACTATCAAATAATTTACCAAGGTATTCAACTAGAAGAAACTTTGAAGGCTTACTCAATTTCATCCCTGAACCTGAACAGGTTTATAGGAGGAGATTGAATAAGTTAGTTTCTCATAGGATCCTTGAGAATCTTGGATCTGAGTCTATTTTAGACATTCGTAGTTTGTTTGAATAAAATAATAATAATTGTTTTTTTGACATAATGGGTGAGTATTTCACTCAACTTGACTTCTCTCAAATAACAGGTCAACCCCATCGTCTTCTAGACAAAGTTGTAGAGAAGATCCCTATGTTCACTGGCACTGATGCCATCACTTCAACCATCCATCTCAGAAGTTTCTCCAAATGTGTTAGCGTTTTTATCAGTGATCCTACACATCAACATGATGATGTTTATATGAAACTCTTTGCTCTTTCCTTGGATGGAAAGGCTGGTGATTGGTACAGCAATTTACCATAAAACTCCTATACAACGCTCATTCACACCATACATCCAAAAACATTTAAAACCAAGAGCCTTAGACAACTCTTTGTTAGGGACTACCCCCCTTGGCTTCGTTAGGAGTTAGCCTAAATAGAGGAGCTAGGATCAGGTGACAACACCTGTCTCTTTGCTTGCCCCCAAGGCCACACCTTTTCCACTTGGGAAACAACATTTCAAAAGATTTCTCCTGACAGGGTGCATTCGACGGAAAACACAGGTTACTATTGTCCGAACCTTTTTCAGAGGTGCATAAGTTCGTCAGAAATTTCCCTTAGTGTCAGTTGTTCACTGGGAAGCAAAAAATGAAAGCTTTTCCCTTAAAACCAATAGTAGTCCAAGCCCCTTTTCAGCAGTGGGGGATTGATTTCATCGGTAAGTTTAATGATAATTCAAGCAATGGTTATTCTTGGATACTTACTGCCACAGATTATTTCACTAAGTGGGTAGAGGAAATACCCACCAAGAAGGAAACCGATGTTGTAGTCATGGATTTCCTAGAGAATAGGATTATCACAAGATTCAGTGTGCCAACCAAAATTACCATAGATAATGGCCCATGCTTCCGTTCTTCAGAGATGTCATCCTTTTGTTTCAAAAATGGCATTGTATTATTACATTCATCCAACTATTATCCCCAAGGAAATGGTCTAGCTAATTCAAGTAAGAAAAGCTTGATGACCATAATCAAGAAAATAGTTGGTGATAATAAGAAAGCAATGGGATAGCAAGATTAAGTATGCGTTATGGGCCGATAGGATTACTAAGAAAAGTTCAATCGAAAAGAGTCCTTTCAACTTGTCTATGGCCTAGATGTCACCTTACCAATCCATTTAAAGCTTCCAGTGTATCGGCTTCTTCATAACTTTAGCTCAGATCAAGATGCCATTCAGAACAGAGTAAGTCAATTAATTGAGTTAGATGAAAACAGAAGGAAGTCCCTTGACCAGAGCATCAGAAATTCAGATATAATCAAGAGGACTTTTGATAAGTCTGCTAGACCTGGATCTTTTCAAATAGGTGACACGGTGTTGTTATGGGACAAACGGAGGGAAAAACCTAGAAAATGTGGAAAGTTTGATAGCCTATGGATGGGACCTTATATCATTGACGAAGTAGCAGGTGCTAATTCTTTTTATCTAAATGACCTGGAAGGGGAAAGATTAAACCTTCCAGTAAATGGTCTTCTACTCAAGATGTTCTTCACTAAGACGGGCACTATGAATATTAGTGACAAAATATGTACAAAATTTCTACAAAATTTATCAAGTAACTAGCTTCAAAGAATTCGAGATTGCAAGTAGTTAAATAATATTTAAAATGTGAATATGATAAAATAAATAAGCAAATATTTCAATTAGAAATGAAGAAAAATGTCCTTTGCTCTTCAAAATTTGAAGAAGTGGGGTATCCAACTGAGGAATCCCACTCTCCAATTCAAGCAACCTACAAATTGAGAGATCTTTGATACAAAATTAAAAAGAAGGTGAGATTCATATGATGAGCCAAGAAATCATAAACTTCAACCAAGAAAAATATGAAGTTCTTAACTACAAAAATGAAAACTCACAAAATCTATGGCAAAAATACCACAAATCTCGCCAAAGCAAAGAAGTTTGCTTCTTTGGCCTCCCCAAACTCGAGCAACTATTGAGCATGGAATCAAATCACCATAGAGCAACAAAGACACAATATTTCCTCCAAAGAATTTTATTCACAAACCCAAATGTCTGAAAATTACAATGGCCCAAAATGGGAGCAAAATGGAAGCAAGAGCAAGAGAGAGGGAAAGAGCATTAGGGATTGTCACCAAAATGAGGAGGGGAGGCCTCCTTAAATAGGAAAAGAGTGAATGGAGACCCCATTTGCATGTTTTCCACTTGTTACATGACTGAAGGAAGGGCCCATGGAGAGGGGGTCACACTTCCTAGAGTGGGAAACTTCAAACTTAAGAAACACTTGCATGGGGGGGCCTTTTTGCCTCTAAAGTCACCTTAAGAACATAATATAACGTTTGGAAACTTAGTTTCTCCTCCCCAAGTGACTATAGTCACTTTACAAAATTTTGTCATTCTAATTAATGGCCAATTTTTCTGGTTATTTGGACTCACTTAAGAAAACATACCCAAAACTTTAGCAAAACTCGTCCAAATAACTTCAAACTTGGACCAAGGATATAGGGGGTCTCATGCCATTGATTTTGAGTACCTATACCCCAATTTATGGGAATTAGGTGCAACTTATCTCTTCTTACATTACAACTTTTTTATGCCGAGGGACATTTTTTAATTACCAAAAATGAAAAATCCTAGGAAAAACATAATGAAATTCTACGAGACTCTGGATAATGTCTAGCATGGTAATATACAACATTCCTATACCTTAATCACCCCATGGATGCGATCATTAGATTTCCTTTCACCACTTTGGAGGAATTCTTGAGTGAAAAACTAAGATAATTAAAATCACTAAAAGGGAATTTTAATTATCCAAGGGAAAAAACACTCGATGAAAGGAATTCCCTGATGATAAAGTCCTAGGAAACTAAGTTTTACAAAATGTGACCTTCATGTTGACATATCATTACAAAATCTCCCTCAAGGGTGCAAAAATTCCATGGAGAAAAGATAAGAAAAGAAGAAAGAAACCGCCTCGCATGAAATTTTTTTGTCAAGTACATCTTTCTCGTCATCAATGTACATGGTACCTGCGCATGGTACATGGTTGCCCACCTAGTTGGTTAGGTGGTCAACAAATGACAAACCGCCCTCATTATATAGAATTTAAGAAAGGGAGGGTGGTGCATCTCCACTAAGAATATAAGTCAAGTCTTTATGAGTGATTATTAGGAATGAGTATGAGTTTAGGTTGAAGGAAACGGTGCCACATCTCCAAAGAAGATGTGCCCTCACCTACTTTACATCTCTCCCAATTGCAAGTTTCCACACAACCAAATCGTAAGGATGAAGAGGGGTGCTTTCCTCATGGAATGATCACTCGTCACCTCTCACAAATGCCCCCCACATGAGTTGTAACCACTCCACTCAAACCTTAATAAATCACCACCACATGGAATAATCCGCACTTGCTTTGTTTGACTTTCCAATGTGTCCTCTTACCTGCCATATCTTTGTGCGATTTCAAACTTGGAGTATGGCGCATCAATTACCTTAAGAGATTCGTTAACCTCCAAATCAATATCAAAGGTGACACTTCAATTATGGAATGGAGTTGCCCATCATGGGGGACAAACTTCCCACCTTTTTCCCACATTTTAAACATGTATTTTTTTACTTTTTCCAACTTTGTCCCTTTGTCAAAAAGTCGCATCGTTAGCAAGTTATTGTCAGTTTGATGCCCCTTTAGCAAAAAATGGCTTGAAGTGACGTTTCAATCACCCCAAGAAAATGAAAAGTGGGTCCTGTTGTAAAGAGGATGCTCTGAGTGTGAAAACGAGTATCCCCACACCAAATTCCACCTCCGGATCAAGCTTTTATGCCCTCTACAAATTGTTTAATTAAACCATTAACAATTGGCCTAATTTTGCGAGATTCTTTTTTTTCGAAAAAAAAAAGTAGGGGGACCTAGCACATGTCCAGATGACTCAATAACAATGTCTAGCATGTTCATATACATTGACACGTGAACTTTAATAACCTCCCAGGGTTTAACCACCAAGACGACCATTCTAGCTTTGGAGGAGCAGGTGAAAAACTTGAAAATTATACATCGCTTGTTCAACATTGCATAATTGACAAGGAAAAAAACACCTTGGAATAATTGGCTTGATAACCAAGTCCTAAGAAGCCAAGCTCTTGACAAAAACCCAATGCTAGCACATTTTATACATTCTCCCTGGATGGTATGAACATGTGGTAAAAAGGTGGAAAAGGGCCTTGGAAGACCTGAATGGACTTCTGAACTCTGAATTTGAACAATTACTTGTTCATCTTTGGAAACTCACTTGAAAGTCCAACTGAGTGCAACTCAGGTGGTAACAGGCACAATGATTCATCCAATTTTAAGGCAAACCTTCAAGAATAGTTCGTGAATTTTAACTAAAAAAAAAAGAATTATAAATTACATGATTTTGAAACTCCCTCTTATAAAAACGATACTCCACAACTTGAAAAATAAAATGCAAACATATATAGGAATGTTACTGAGTACTTTGAGAATAATGTTTCGAAACCTCATGCTGAAACTAAAAGGGATATCAATCAAATCATACGAGATACTCTGTTATTATTACCTGAAGCAGTCACCAAACGAATTCTAGATTCAATTCACAGAAGGGAGCCTAATGATCACTATCAAGAAACATCTATAGTTGAACCTGTTGTCTGCCGATTGCACACCAGCAGCAGAAATCTAATGAAAGTTGTCTCCTCACTTGAGAAAGTGGGAGAAGTGTGGCCTTGGGGACAAGCACAGAACCAGGTACTGTCACCTACTCCTAGCTCCTCCGTTTAGGCTAACTCCTAACGAAGCCAAGGGGGGTCGTCCCTAACAAAGAGTTTTCTATGGCTCAATGTGTTTAAGTGTTTTTGATGTTATGATGTGGATGGGTGTTTTTTATGAGTTTGTGAATGATTACAACTTTATAATAAAATGAGCAATCCACGTTGCAATTACAAAACACAAGATTTGAGACGAACAATACAAAGATGACTTGGAAATTAAAGGCATCCACAGATAGATAATGATTTAAGCAAACATTAGGGACAAATGGTCCAAATCAAGGCGATGCATGGAAGTTTAAGACTAGTGCCAATATGGAGTCAAAACATGCTTGTGAATGCTGGAATACAAGTCTCAATAGTAGTGTTTGTGAGATCGTTTTGCAATTGTTCTTGGTTTATTTTATTGTAAATTTTAAAGATGATCTTGCTTAAGGTGTCTAGGAAACTTAACCGGAAATACTTTCAGTGTAAAATGGCATCGAGTGTACTGTGCAATACATATCTAGAACAAAAAACATAATCAATGAGGCCTAAATGGCTTGTAGAGTCCAAAACACAACATGCTATGATGCCACTACATCATATGTCAATGATCATACATCTCTTTTCGTTTAGCCTTCTCCTCTTCAAATTCATCAAATTGTTGTTGCAACTCCAACCTAATCTCACCAATAAACTCTAAATCAGCTTCCCATGGGGCAATATTTCCTCTAACAGCAACCAACTATTGTTTAAATCTATTAATGCCCCCTCCTTTAATCCATGCCTTGCAACACTTGCATTACATTTTCCCTTCAATGACATCAGCATGGATCCATGCCTGATCTTTTCTTTTTTGGGCCAATCTAGAATCTAAATGCAAAGCAAATCTAAACATGCAAAAAAAAAAGAAAAAAAATCTTATTATTTTCACAGCAAACAATAGAAAACAACACTGATATTTGTCAATTTAATGAGAAAAAAAGAAACAATGGCTAGTTGGAAGCTAACATACATCTAGGTAACAGAAAACCGGTCTCCAAATGTCCAATTCCTCCAATCATGTTGATTTATCTTCACTGTTGGACGCTCCTCCAAGCCTCCATGAATCCAAACAACAATAATGCCAAATGCTCACAAACATCTTAGAGCAGAAGTGTGAGGCAAATAGAGGGGTAGGGGGTCATCTTATGGCCTCAGGTTATGGTTAGAATAACAAAAATATTAAAAATAAAAAATAAACATGTTATTTTGGAGTTTGCATTCTTGTGGGTGTCTGCCACAGCTGACTCGGGTTGCAACTCGATCAACTCGGCCGACTCGGCCATCTCAGACCCTAACTTGGCCAACTCAAACCCAACTCGGCCGACTAAGTATAAAATCGGCCAGCCAAGCCAAGTTGCAGGCCGAGTCAGCTTGGTCGGGGGTCAAGTCGGCCCACTCGGCCCACTCGGACTCAGCTGGTTTTTAAAACACTGATTCCCACCATACTTTGGCTTGCTAGTGTTGGTTTCATTATTCATTGTCTCCACCCATCCATTACCTTCCAGTTGTGTTTTAACCCAACTTACTACTTGACTTGTGGCATAGAGGACCTTTCCCTGCTAGAGCCTTTGTTGGACAAACCTCCCTATTTATTTGTGTCTCGGCTCTGAGTTGCCTAAGATGTGTTTGCTTACTTGAAACAAATAGCGCTTCCATCAATACAATGTATCTGGAAATGAAATGAATATCTTGCAAAAAGCCCATCCATGAAAGGTAGTGTTTTTCAACATACATGAAAGAAAGGCTAGCCTAATGAAATTGGCTCTGAAAAATATTGTAATGAAATATCTTGAACATTCATGAAAAGTAGTGCTTTTCAACATACATGAATGCAAAGCCTGAAATAATAAAAGTCCGCATAAAAAATGCGTGGACCAAGGCTATGGAAAATCAAAGGCCCAAAAAACAATGGTTCCTAAAAGTTTTATCTAAAGATTGCTGGCCTTACTTGTATTAAGTTGGATTGTGAACATTTGTCAAGGTGAGTAAGCACCTCTGAAGTAGTTCACCCATTTGTGAGGCACTGCCATCCCCTTTGTTGTTGTTTGACCGACATATGGCTAGAGTGAGTATTCCCTTTCCATATCCAAAGTGTCACAATGTTGAGTTGGTGGTCATCCTTTGTCCTAGCCTTGTAAATTTTAGCCTTCACCCTTCACTAGCAAATTGACTACAACTATGAAGTGAGTATGGTTTTGAAAGTCTGATCTGAGTTATGATTAATAAATGAAACCCTATATATATGTATTTGTTTGATGTACCGCCAGTGAGGTGACTGCTACTTGTTATGATTGTTACTTAAATGATTTGTAGAGCATGTCTTATCCTTTGAACACTTGCAGCATATGGATGCCAGCCTGAGTTATATTGGTTATATGATCATTTACAGGTTATTATTTTGTCTATTGTATATTGTTGATGATCAGGCAGAGACCGGGAAAGGGTATGAGTATATACCCTAGATGGATTTGGATTCTCCGAGTCTAGTGAGACAGCTTGTTTTCAATTTTGTGCACTTGCAAAGATGATCAGGCTTATTTTACCCTTCTGATGTAGTTTTGCTTCACTGGATGATGTGTCTGAGTAGGGAGATGTTTTTATTGGATCTTCTAGGGTGTTGTATGGAGCATAGGGGGTGCAACCACTTGATTGTACCATAGTACCCCCATCTCAGAGAGCCTAGTGGGCTCAATTGGACAACAAAGGCACCCTAGAAGGTTGTTTTGGCAGGTTCATGTTTCTCGAGGCAGATTAAAAAATGATTAAATGGCTACTGAAGAAATCGATTTGGGCTATTGAGGCAAGGAAATGGCATGGGATGAGACATGATGATGAGAGTGATGTCCTCCACACCTTCTTCGGCAGTTGCAGCACCTGATTGGGCACACATCTATTTTTTGGGCATTTTTATATTATTTTATGGAGCTTTTAGAAGGCTCACGATTTCCTCAAGGAGGCACAAATTCATAAATTTAAAAGATTATATTATTTTATTCTGCCATGGGGACACCAAGAGGGAGTTAGTTAACACTCCATCGACCCACCATGTGCTTCATTTATTTCTTGTTGAGTGGGATTCCCTCTCCTAGGGTGATTTTGGTCCACTTTTATATTATATTGTTACATTGATCCATGTATTGTATGTTGAGCTCATCTCAACCATTGATTAGACATTTGAAAAGTGGTTATGATTTTGGTTCTCTCATTCCTTTTTAAAGGAGAGAGCTTCTCATTTGTAAAGGGTCTTTGGCTCTTGGATCTAGATAATAGAAAAAAAATTCTTGTGGATATTTCTTGGATCTCCTTTGCATTTGGTGTTCTTAGATGGTGATTGGAAAGTCTTTTTCTTCCTAACATTCGGGAAATTTTTGTGAGATCTATATTTTTTCGGGAATCTTTGTCTTGTCTACAGGAGGGCGACTTCAGCTTGGACGTTTTTGCAAGGGCTCCTCAACTCGCTTGGATCGACTTCGTTTTATTAGGGTATTTTCATTAGTGTCATTGCAATCTATGATTTCTTCTTGCTATTTTTTTTTGTAAAATCCATCTTTTTTCTCATGTTGCAGGAAATCTGATATGGTTGACGTTTGTTTTGCAGGAGAGAGGGCGCATTGACTCCTTGGGCAAAACGTTGGACATAGAACTCACTCAAAGCTTCTCAAATTGATCGAGATTGCAGGGATCATCATCATCAAGGCATCTACAATGTTTTCCAGGTAAGATCTACAGGTTAGTCCCTTTCTTACAAAATCTCAATCCATTGGCACCTGCTTTTCTTCATTTTACACTGAAAATTCCATAATAATAATAAACCCAAAAATTCCTAAAAATAGACCGCTTGATCTCGGGCCAAACTACTGCTGGGTTTTGTAGATCGGGTCATCCCCTCACCAAATCATCCTCAACGTTGAACTTAAAGTGGCTGGTTTTACCTAGATCTGAGAAACTGTCCTCTCAAACCCTAGCGCTATCCACCATTTTTCTGACTTTTTCTGTGATCTGATTTTTTCGGCAAAATGCCTTGTTGGGTTTGTAAATCGGATCAGTCTCTCACTAAATATCCTTCAACTCTAAGCTTGAAGTGGACAGGTTGCCCTAGTTCTGTGAAATTGACCTCCCAAACCCTAGCACTAGCCATCTTGCTGCTGGTTTTTCCCGTGATCTGATTTTTCCGGCCAAATACCTTTTTGGATTTGTAGATCGGGGTATTTCCCAGGTGGGTCTCCTCCAACGCTGGGCAGATAGTGACTCCATTGCCCTAGATCTGACAGGCACTGATCTCCAACCCTAGTGCTATCCCCTCTTTGGCCTCTTTTTCCTGAAACCTGATTTTTCCTAGTGACTCGGGTACTTTGACATTGTCATACCTTTCATCGAGTCTATCCATCGGTACTAGATAGCCCCAATCTTGTCCTTTCCCTCCTTGCATTGGTCACATTTCCCAAGGCAACGGATATCTTCAGCTATTACTAGTACCTCAACCCTAGATCTAGTAATTACCTCAACCCTAGACCTAGTTGAAATTTTAACTTTAAACTTGTGAGAAGAAGGCTATATCTAATGTTTAAAAGAACAACTTGTAATTACGCAATAAGATCTAGATTTGGAAATTTAAATCTACTTTATATATGTCTTTGAAATGTAGATCTAAGCAAAGTAACGATAACCAAAGTAAATTTGAAGATTTTTTGGATCAAGAAGTGGTAGAACCGGGTGGAGCAAGAAGTAGAAAAGGGATGGTGACGCCTCCTTTGGTGAGATCCGAGGGATGATGCTTCTTCTTTCGAAATTACTGGAGAAGAGGGAGAGCCCACTCGCTCATCAAATGCTCCAGCTCGGGTTTCCTGTAAAATACCTTCAACGAAATGCAAAGGGGATTAAAAGCACCTATGTGAAATGATAAGAAGATAAGCAGTATTATAAATCCATACAAGAAATCATATAAACTTAGTAATCTAATATATTCCACAATAAGAAGTAACCTAACAAGAATCACTTCCTATTCTTACCAAAATGTAAATTTCCTTACAAAGATAAGTAATCCCAACAATTGCAAAATATGAAAGGACTTGATACAGATTACCTCAATGATTTAGCATAAAGACAACATCAACCAAACATCTATGGATCCCACATGGAAATTACCTCCAAAGCCTTTTATTAACAATACTCAAAAAAAATATTACAATGTATGGAAGCAGAGGTTCAACCCTCTGATGATGAACAATGGAGAGGTGACCTACTTAAATATGAAAAGAGAGACCCAGGGGGGGGCTCATCAATACTGAAGATCAACCCAGAGTGTCACTGAGTTGAGCTGAGATGAACTGAACCAATCAGAAAAATTGGTGGGGTGATTACTAGTTTAACTGGGCTGTTGGTATGGAAGAGGTGCCACCTCGACCTCACTCCACCAACAAAAAACCAACTCACCAAACTCCAATCACAAGCCACTCATCTTCACGCGAAATGCAACCCGTACGGATTAATCTTGACGTGAGTTCCAAAGAAAGGATAAAAAACACGGTGGACATAAGCCACGGTGCATGATGTCATTTCAAAATAGAGTTACATCACCAGCCACCTCGCATTGTTATCTCACGCAAATGTACAGCTCCAATGGCATGGGCAAGGATACAATACGATGGGTTTTAAACCATATGGTATATTGACTTAATGCAAAAACAAAGTTGATTTGTAATATTCATATGAGGGGGGGTCCACACTTGTTAGCGCATCCTCAAACCATGCTTACAATTTCCCATATGTTTGATGTCACCCTCCTTAAAAATAATCGCTTGCCTTAATAAACAATGTATGGTATATCATGTTATAAGCCAAGGTTTTGAAATAGTATGGATGTGAGGGCCCACTCCATAGCTAGCGCACTCCTCCAAACCATGCTTGCGATTTCCTCATGCTTGACGTCAGCTACATAATATAACATTCAAAACCTTATTTTAAAACCAAACTTTGAATGCCTATGAGTGGATGTATAAATCGCTAGTCTCATGGGACCCTTGCCATGTCACTCCAATCAATTTTTAATTGATTTTGACTTCTTTTAAATTTTTGACTTTAGTGTCAATATGTCCAAATTTAGCATTAAAATGCTATCTTGATGCACTTTTAGCTAAATAATGCCTCACAGGATGTTCCGGCAGCCCCACTGATGTAGGAAGTGGTCCTTGGGGTAAAGTGGATGCTTTTAGTGTGAAAACAAGTGTCCCCACGTCAGAAACGAACTCCATATCTGACTTTTATTCCATTTTGAAGTTTTTAATTAAACCATTAAAAAATGGCTTAAAAAAAATGGAAACTAATGAGACTCTAGGGGGACCTAGTACATGTCCATTCGACTCAATTAAAATGCCTAGCATGGTGAAAAACACTGACACGAAGGCTCTAATAACCTCCCTAGGCCGAAACACCAAGATGACTACCCCAACTTTGGAGGTGTGAGTGAAAAACTCAGAAATTATTATTCGTTTGTTCAACAACCAATAATAACCAAGGGAAAAAACACTATGGGCTAGTCAGTTTGATACTTAAGTCCAAGAATCCAAGCCTTTTATAAAGAATTAAATGCTAGGACATTTTTTACAATTTCCCCAAGAGGTATGAACATGTGTTACAAAAAAAATAAAACAGCCATGAAGACCTGAAAGGACCTCTGAACTCTGAATATGATCAAGTATATTTTTCATCATTGGCGACTCACTGAAAGTCCAACTAGGTGCAACCTAATTGGTAACACAGTGATTTCTCTAGTTCATTTTTTGCTGGTACAACCTCTGTAAAATGATAAATCCACCATAACTCTATCCAAGGTGCAAACTAGGGCAAACTGACTACTCTGGATGATCTGGAGACATAGAAGAATGGTATAAGTGACTAGTCATACCCCCTGGAACACTGCTCTGCTCTAGGAAACCCAATCATACTTCCATATGGAATAAAATTTGATCATTTGGCCAATAATTAAATGATAATAATCACTTTTCTAGAGAATCGAGGCCAAACTCTCGAAATTGAAACCGTGGTATTGGTCCTGGGCATGTCTGGAACAAATATAGGCCATGTGGTATTTTTGAGTCACTGCCTTGCGAACCATGATTGACTTGGTCAACTGGGTTGACCAGATCAAAGTACCCAAAATCAAGGTGAGATACTATATCAATATGATCCTGCAACCATCCAAGGTAAGAAATGATCCAATAATGTATATCAAAACCAAGCATAAATCAGTTATTCATAATCATGGTGACAGATAATAACAATAATAATAAGATGTACCTATGCTTCTGAGAAATCTTGGAAATTTCTGGAAGTCTGATTGTTCATGCCATACTTATAAAATGTAAACAATGTGCTACAGATGGGTGAGGATGGAAGAACAAGGTTTAAGCAAAGGGAAATGACTTTCAACCGACTTTAACTCAGTGATCTATCCAAATGTTGCATACTACACTCTACCAAGGTGACATATGTATGACAAATAGCAATAGGGGATAGAGGTGTCTCACAAATGGATAAAGTACTTGGATATGTTTCCCTTAGAGTCTAACAAGTTTTCCTTTGCACTTTGGTTGCAACATAGGTCAACCTTCAAAGGAAGGTGCCCTGGAAGCCTTCTAGGCTCCAGTACTGAGAAAGACCCAGCCTTTGCAAGCTAGTCTCACCCTGATGCCCTATGGGGGCACATGAACCGAACACTATACAAGGAGTGAGTGATCATCCTTTGACCATCAACCTTTTCAAATCACTTTACATTTCACAAGATAGTAGCCATCCTACAAAAGCATGTGCCCTAGAAAGCCTTCTGGGCTCCAGTAAATGACTAAGGCCTAGCTCCACTGCCAGCGAGTGTCCATAGCCCCGACAGGTTTACCTCTCCTTGCCACCCCTGTGGAGGGAAGAATGAGCCTTACATTATACAAGGAATGAGTGCTCAAACTCTTGGTCACTGACTATTTTTAAACATTTAACTTTTGCATCCTTTAGATGTGGCTTTTATGCATTCCAATGCTTTAGCATTTAGCAACACTGTTATGATAGAGCACTTGCTTTGAGAACTAAAGGATAACTACCCTATGAACCCAGCCACATACTTCATAGCCAGAGACACAGAACAACATGGAGTCTATCATACATAGGAGTCACAATGGGGAAAAGGATCTTCAATCTGACAAGTCTCAATCAGTCTAAGTCATGGGACAAGATCAAAGGTGGATGAACTGGATGGATGGGGATAAGTGACATGGAACCAACCTAGCACCAAGGTTTACAATTTGTACGAGCATGGCATGAGCAACGATCTTCACATCAAACTCCTTGATTAGTCATAACACAAGTTGAAGCAACAATAGATATAAGCATAGGTCACCATAATCATCTTAACATGATAAGCATAGGTATCTGACATATATCATAAAGAAAAATCAAACCAAGGAAGTGTATACATTATCTCACCAAACATACCTATCTCCAACTGATAAATCCCTCTATAATTGTATGTACCAACTCTGATCCGTTGCTCTGCTACAATGAACTAATGATCACCAAAAGCATCTCCATGGACTCCGGAATCTCAATCCTAGCAAGGAAAATCTGATGAACAAGGCTTTGAAATGAAATGAAGCTGTAAAGATCCATGCTGATACCCCATGTAAAAAGTAGCCCGGAATAGACAAAGAGACAAGTCTGCATGCTGCATCATGGAAGCATGGCTGCAAGTGTATATGTGATAACATTTGGATCCAAATGGGACAAGTGCTCTAATGAAGAGAGTGCTTGAGAACCTCAGAGACCTCTGGTCCCAAGCACCATCAACAACAAACAATCCAGCATATCCTAGCACATCCAACATTTTGCTTCCTTTCCAAATATTTACGTATAACCTACACACATGGAAGCAAGAAATACCGGAGCATCATGTATGGGAAAAATAAATGCATAAAACAAAATGACAGAAAATAAATGCTGAAACTTAAACACTAGTCTACTCAACTTAAATGTAGAAAATGACAAATACAAAAAGTGCTCAAAAAGTAGAAAACTCATGCATCAATCAGACAGAAGATAGACTCAAACTACTGATCAAAGAGCTTATTCCATCCTACCTACTCTAACTGATGGCGAAAAGATGATATGCTAAGTCATGCCAGGGACATAGTCCCTTAAATGGACCTGATGTACAGGAGTTTTGAAATTGCAACCATCTTCAATAGATAAGAAATATATGTTGCCTTCAAATCATTCTATTGTTAGTGGTCCCATCCAAAGGTCTCCTGATTGTCTTGAAACATAATTAAAAGCACGATTCCCAACAATCACCTTATCACCATAGGAATACCTATGCCGATTAATAGATGAAGAGATGACTAGAATGTCACGGGTAGGTATAATGGAGGCATTGAGGTTTCCTCTGGCAAGAGGGAAAGGCATTGTACTACTTCTTTCAGGCATAGCATTAAATCATGGAGGACCCCCATCTATGGGAAGAGCAGTTCTTTCCACCAATATCTCTCTTATCTCCCTTCTGGGATGGCTAGGCTGAATTCTAACTTCCTCTGGGTGCGTTGACGCAACGCCTTTAACCGTTTCCCCACAATCCAAAAATCTCTAAATACTTCATCAATATTAGCTTCCATGGAAGATATGGTGCCATAATGATCAACTTTCTTACTAGATCCTTCTCCATGGGCCATGGGCATTTTCCTTTTTCTGGAGGCTTCTGATAGGTTTCTTTCTATTACTTCTTCCAAGGATGCTATAGGTGCAATAGGAATGTGAAATGCATCAGTTTGCTCATTTAGAGGATTCTCAGGAGGTAACAAAAAATGTGGAAAATGAGAAATTGATGGATAGCGAAAATTATTTAGATTTGCTCCTTGATCTGGTGGCTCATGTTGATTAATTAATTCAGATTGATTACCAGAAGGAGTGGATTTTCATTTTCGACTACGGGAGGAGAATTGGTAGCTTGAAAAGTAAGCAAATTCTTTAGGGAAAATTCCTCTCCAAATGCATCATTAATTAGAACATCCTCTTCCCAACTTCGATTCACCAGATTTATCATTTCTTGTCTTAGGTTATCTCTGAGATCCTGCCTAACCTCTTGGATGGGGCGATGAATTATTCTAGTCAGAGTATTAGGACTACTAATCTTTGCAGTGTAAACCTCACTATGCGAGGTAGATTCAAGAGTTTCGACAGAGAGATGATTAGGGGTATTATAAAAATATTCTAAATTATTGCCATAGATTTCCCCAATAAACTCTTGATGGATAATTTCCTGTCTAACCCTAACATCATACTCATCCTCAGAATTAGAACTACCTACTCCCATGAAGAACACGGGCATATAATCATTGTTATCTTCTACTAAGTTGATTCTTTCTACACCCAGGGTACCTTTTCCATAAATATTTTTTAGTCCATCTTCGTAGGTTTCTAGATATCCATCAATAAAAGGCTCCCTACAAATTCTTATTAAAATCCCGTCGGAATTAGGTATGCAAGCGTATGATAAATCCATCATCAATTATCCACCTAAACTAGCAACCCACTTCCTAGATTGCAATATACCATATACAGGAGGAAGATCAATCACTGCTACGTCCATCATGGTATTTAGATCAGGGCAAGAAACAAATCAACCTTTAAATTTTTTATTAGGTCATATGCTCGGACACTCCTAAAATCAATTCCACAAACATTTCCATAAGGACGAGTGATTTCTAATCCCATTTCTTTCATAATGCTCAAAGGCATAACATTCATAGCGCTCTAGAGTCTAACATACAATTATGGAGTAAGAGGTTGTTGATTTGTAAAGTGAGATAGAATGGAGGATGTCCTCCACTCTTCCTCTCATATATAGCAGTGTGAATCTGGATAGGAGGATCTACCTCTACCTCTTGACCTCTTAACACTCTGAATGTGACAAGACTCATAAACAATCTTGGGAGCATTAACCACTGGGATATTATCAAAAAATTGTTGAACTTGATCTTTGACAGATGGTAGCTTTACTAATTCACCAAGGGACACATTTTGCATAACCTTATGCAATTCTTGTTCTATGTCTATCCCTAAGTCATAGTCACAAAGATCTTGTTCTTCCAATTCTTTCTCTTCTAAAGTTGTATGCTTATCTACGAAAGGTGTTATGTTTTGCTCTTTGTTTCTACATTGGTAAACTTGAGTGGCGGGTTGTGTTGTTGTGCACACCAACTCTTTTTCTTCTTCCCAATCTTCTTCCTCTAGCAAGATTCTACCAAAATCCTCTTCATCAATGAAATCTTCAACGAAGTTAATGCCTTGATCCTCAGGATCAAAGACTTCAGGCTCTTCTTCAGGTTCCTCACATATGTTCACAATTCTGCCCTCAGATGGCTCATTTCTTCTAGGGTTTTTCCTATTTTCATCTACAGCCGCTCTTTGATTGTTCCAATAAGGTCTTGGGCCGTAGGAGTTTATGTTTCTTTCTTGATCCCTAGTCCTTGCTATGTCCTTTGTGAATAGTGTGAGGTTTTTCATAATTTCAAACATCGCCTCAAGAGTGGGTTTATCCTCGGTGACAGGTTCCTTGGCCTTCCTGGGTTTTGGATCACTACAAGAAGAAAAGGGAGTGTAAACATCTAGGAAGTTCTTCTTTCCCACAGAGGCTATGTTAGCTTCAGCTTTCTTAGCCCAGGTTTGAGCAGTTTTGAGATCATTAGGGTTCTTTTCCTTAATATTTCGACCAAACCATCCTTCAAAAGCATTTAGATAAAGTATCAAGATAGTTTGAGCAGTCGGTCTTAGATCTTGGAGAACGTTTGAGACAAGTTTATCAAATCTTATATTGAATTCGTGAATAGTCTCATTTTCTTTCTTTTTGACCTCAAATAGTTGATTTAACAGGAACCTATTGTCTGGCTTAGCTGACCAATCTTCTATAAGTTTTCTAGTAAAAGTATCATACCCATCGACACATCCCGGAGGCAATCTATCAAACCAACTCCTAGCATCCCCTTCTAATGACGCTTTGAGGGAAACCATATAAACATCTTAAGCTTCGTCCCTATATGCATCCATATAATTCCATAATTATTCAATATGCTCTTCAATCGGGATCGTAGAGGATCCATTGAATTTCGGTAATTGGTCAAAATACTTGTCAGGCATATCATGAGGAGTACCTTGAATGAGTGAGAAATCGAAAGGAGAAGGTCTGGCTCGGCTTCCAAATTGCCTAGGTCCTGCAGGAGGATTGGTGTTGGCCATTGGAGAACTTACTCTGGGAGGACTACTTGGGGGAGTGGAAGAATTCGAACTATGTGTTGGAGAATTGGGTTGAATAAAAACGGGACTTGATTGAAAAGCTTCTAGAGAGTTATTTAAGATTTGTCGCGGTGAATTAATCACCCTCCAATAAAAGTTTGAAGATTGATCTTTAATATTTTTATTATGATTCCGAATGTATGTCAATGAGGTTTTAGGAATATTTCGACTTCGAAGGTTATACTCGTGGGTAGGTCCCTCGGGGAAGTAGCATTGTGGAGTCGCCAGGTGAACAAATTGTCGTGTTCACCAAAATGTACTGTCATAAGAGAGATAGAAACAATACAGTGATCGTGTTAAATTAAGTAATTGAAATGTGATCACTTTATTTAAAACCAAATGTGATATGAATGATCATAAAGGTAAACGCATTCACAGACACCAGAGGTACGTATAATGAACCAAGGTAAGCCTCTACCTCCCCGGAAATAGTGCCAAAAATGTTAGCAAATAGAATGGGAGTAGAGCTTAAGGATAAATGTCGAACCAAGGTAGGCCCCTGCCTCTCTGGCAACGGCGCCAGAAATGTTATCACGAATCTTGTAGTATCCCCGTGAGGTGATCCTATTCAGGACGATAGAGGAAATACAACCAAAGTCGTGACCTACAATATCCAAGACCTCCGAAAGAACTCGGATGTCACACCATTCAAGGATACCGGCACTTCAGACTCAGTGAAAACACAGAGCCCAAGGGATGTCCCTGTGACCAAGAAACCCTAAAACAAGGAAAATGAATGAGTAGTCAAGGGAAACTTGGTGGAATCTCTTAGTAGGATGGTTAATTAGAGTTTAGAACGATTACCAAAATATTTTAAGCATCCAGGTGAAAAGCCCCAAATTTGCCCTAGGGTTTATGCAGAAAAATTGGGATCTAGGGCAAAATGGTGAAATTAAGTAAAATTGAACACTCGGATTTATTATTGGATGTAAAATTAGGCAAATAAAGCTGAAACCAACAATACCCAGTTTACGGTTTGTGAAATACCCACTTCCCCCAAGGGGGACGTTTTTCCCTAAGTAGCGGGCCGGTGCTTTGGATGGGAAAATGGAGTCCGATTGTGATGAAACTTTAAACTTAAGGTTTTTATGTTAATTCCGAAGTGGGTTTTAAATTTTATAGCTCGCCACAAGCTAGAACCTATGGATCTATGAAATGAGGGTTTTAATGTAATAGAATGATGGGCAATGCATATACAGAAAATAAAAGAGAAACTTACCTGTCTTTGTTATATTATGAAAAATAAAATTAGATGATGGAAGGACCAAGAGACTAGTGCCAATCCAACAAGGGCAAAAATTAGTCAAGGAGATAGTCCAAAGAGGGAGATTTCTACTACGAATTTCAAGGCTAAGAATTCCAGTGAAGCATGACACAAATAAAACTTGAAAAATTAAATGTTTAAGGGAAGAAGGACCACCGAGTATGACACAAGGATCCGTAAAACATTGCTGAAAAATAATTGGAGGAATTACTAGGAGGTCCCATTGGGTGATAAATTGGTACATTGTAACTAGGGTGTAGTTTATGCAATGAATTATTAGAAAGAAACACTCTTCAAGATGATAGAACCAATAATAATACAAGCAATGCAGAAAACAACAAATAATTGGAGGAGATTTTCTCTCACAACCCTTCCAATAAGACAATTTTGTCTATCGACAACCCTAATTAACAAGTCTAATAATTCTACAACTCATTAACATCTGAAGGACAATGAACAATATAGCCACACATAATAGGAGAAGAATACCTTATACTTCAATTTACACCAAAGAATATATGTCCAATAAGATCCATGGAGAAAGAACTACTCACATTCCAACTATATCAAATGAGGGAGAGAGCAAATCCTTGTATATATTTTAGCTCAACTTCCTCCTACAATAAAATATGAATGAATCCTAGATCTAGCCTAGTGTGGAATAAGCAATGAATATTTCTCCACTACCACCTAACCAAATCTAACAAACATCATGATAAGAGGTGGTCAATGCCACATGTACATGTTTCCAATAAAGCATGAGAAGTGCGCCTCCCTAGATGAGGGAAAAGACAAGTCAAAGCACAATGAAGTGACCTCCAAAGGCTCCAAGTGTAAAGCTCCAATAGATATGGTCAAAACAACAATGAACATCCTTAGATCTACGGTTTGGAACCTCAAATATCCAACTTCCTCTAATAAATGAGTATCTAACCTCAACAAAGTGGAATATAACATCATAAATGAAGGATAAGCTATCTCCACACTGAATGCTCAAAGAGAAAATGAAAGATAACTTTAAGAGTTTAACATTACCATTTGAGATTACTGACTTCAATATCACTTGTACAAAAACGGTTAGGTTCGTACAAAATAGGTCACCTCCATTGCAGTCTCTTGCAAATCAACCCAATCGAATTAGGGGTCTTAGTGTTAGTCAAAAAGTCAAAAAAAAAATCCATGTTTAGCCTCCATGCATGCGCCCAGGAAAGATTTGGATTAACTTAGCCAAGTTAATGTTGAACCAGTCGGTTTGATACCAAATCAATTGAGTCAAGTTTTGACTCAGACAGTTTAGTACCAAACCAGTCAACTAAGCTAGTTTGGAGGCCAATTTAGAACCCACATCCAACAACTCAGTTGAACCAGCTAGTTTCGAGTTAGATCAGTCAAGTTTTAAAATCCCTTGATAACAAATTTGATCTAAGAATTTCCAGCAATAAATCAACAATTTGAATCCAAACACATATGCCACAAGCACCAAAATAACTATCAATGACTTTAAGAAATAGTCTCAAGTGTCCCTACAAACTTTCTACAACCATTGCACTCATAGGAGCTGATCTTATATAGATGAAGAGCTCAAAACCTCCTCCAATAAAATAATAATATCCATCAACTAACTCATGAAGAGTGAAAAACCTAGAGAAATGACATAATATAACAAAATGGACAAGTTAGTGGGTATGTTGCTTGCCCCTCTCTCATGCAAAACGCATGCCTTCATCCCGTGTATTTGACTGTGTAAAACTCTCCATTAAATGTTAAGCAATAGCCTCCAAGGGTGTGCCCTCCTAGAAGCCTCCAAAAATAGAATAGGACCACATAGGGGAGTACTTCAGTAGGATAATGAACAAATCAACCATACTCGAGATAAAGAAAATGGTTAGGGTTTGGTGTTGTTGTAACCACCCTTACCTCAACATGTGTGCCAATGGAGCACTCCACTAGGATAGTCGACAAGTTAAACATGGAATAACCACCATAAGATCAAAATAGAAAAAGACTTCAATGTGCTCCTTCTAAGAATGTAACCACCTCACCCCTCAAGAAAATACCCTGGGCACGTGTGCGTGATGGTCCAAATATTTGTTATAACTAACCAAAAGGAGTGAAGTGGCCTCAATGAATGTGCCAAAATGGTTAGGTATCCTCAATAGATGTTTTCAAACATAGATCAATGTGCATGCATTTAACCAAATTCCCAAATAATAATATGCCCTAGGAGGATGCGCAAATGAGGTTACATCATCAATAAATATGCTAAGGCTCCTCCTCAAGAAGTGGATCGACCTTGAATAATGTTACGAGCTATTTCGTCCATAACCTCCAGTATTCCTCCAAATACAACTATTAATGATATGCCCTAGGAGAAAGTGCCAAAGTAGATACATCATCATCAATTAGTTTGTCGTCAGTCCACATAGTGGTTATAGTAATCATGAAGTGGATGTCCTCAATATATGTGACCAAGGTGGTTAGATGCACATATACCAACACCATGGATGCCAAAAATACAATAAGAGGTTAGGGAATTATCTCTGAGACTCAACCAACATGCCACAAATAGTAATCCCATAAAAACATGTGAAATAGTGGTCCATAAAGCTACTATGACCCTCTCCCATAAGTGGAGAGACATCAAGGAATGTGGTATGTCCTAACTCCATGGTGGATATATATATAGCACCAACTATCTTTCAAATAGAAAAGCATCTTAGGAATGTGTGCATAAGGGAGTCATGCCTCAAACTTGTAAATTTTCTCTGAGGTCTCCCCTTGCTCTGAGAAGTGCAGATATTCAACATGGCCACAATATTCACTAATCCCAGATGAAATACACTTCTATCAAAATTAGAATAAGCAGCACGTGAACATCCATACAACTCATAAACCAACAATCACACAAATGACTCATAATTTATCTTAGAAACCCCAATGGGGAAAACCAGCTATGGAGGGGCTTTCTTCTTTCTCAATCCTAGAGCAAAATATAATATGGAAAAAGTACAATATGAGTTAGATAAACAACAGATGGACCTGCAGGGCCAAATTCTTAGATCTACAGCAGTTGTAGGTGATGCTCTTGGTAAGTGTGCCCCAAGCAGTACACCCTCACCTGGAAATCTCAACCAATGTTGAAAAAATCGACCTCCAAAAAAATTCGGCAAGGGTCCCAAATACAACTTCTCAGCAACATCAGCAAAAAAACAGGAAAAATCGGCAAAATTCGGCAAACATTATAAAATAGAAAATGCATTCATTTGTTTAGAATTTTAAACATATAAAGCAACAATAACATTAGAAAAACATATCGGAACATAAATATGAAGAAAGCACTAATATATATCAGCATCATGTAGGCATGCCAAATATAAAACGATACATCAAAGTCGATACTGAAACATCATAGTTGTCCAATCAAGGACTCAAAAGTGTATAAAGATTAAACAATACAAAATGACATCACATATATAAATGTATTTAAGGAAACCTAGCATCTAGCTATCTAATATCAATGCCCTCTTCCCCTTTTATGGGAAAATATCATGGTACGTTTGTCAGGCCTGCCCCTAGCACTAGAAGTAGCAGCAAAAAGCTATGGCCCTGCATCTAATAATGGACACTAAGTGATGGATGGAGGACAAGATGTATCAATCAGTGCAGAAGGTGGTGGCGATGCTAGCACATCACCCTCCATGGTGTCTCCAACCACCTCCTCCTCCTCTTGCCCCTCCTCTAGCCATGCAGGTGACTTCTCCATGATAGAAGTCTCAATCTCCACCCTCCACTTAGACAATATATCAATATTGTCCAAGGAGATGGCATTTGCATATGGTTCTTTTTGTATCTGTGCCATCCACAAGCAGAGATTGTAATGAACATACACCAAGTCATTAAGACATGTGAACTCCAACCTGTAAGAGGGTAATAAAAAAAATTATGAGTCTAGAGGGTAATAAATTAATAAATTATAATATCTTAGAGGATCATAGATTCATAAATTGCATTAAACATTTAAATGCAATTGCTTTGTTGAAATTCTATGTTCTAAGTTTCTAACCTTCTGCGTCTCTTTGCATGTATTTTTTCAAATACACTCCAATTTTGCTCACATCCCAAAGCTGTACAGGTTTGGCTAAGGATTCTGATGGAAAATTTCCGTCAATTTGGTGTCCTCACACCATAGGTTCGCCACCAAGTGGCTACACCAAACAAGAAAGAAAGATAACTAAATTACATTTCATTACATTCAACTTTGGAAAACTAAAATAGGAAATAAATATAAATAAATCATAATTCATCTTTCAAATAAAGGTGAAAACTTAAAACGCTTTAATAACTTACCTGGCATGAAATCAGTCCTGTCACGAATAGCATCACCAAAGCTAAATACTCCAGTTGTTGTTCAGGATTAAACACCCTTGTAACCTAGGGTCTGGGGTTACCAACTTACTTCTAACCTTGTAGACAATTAGCTTTAATAAAGTACAGAAAGGAAATAGGAAGAAATACTTGACTCACCCGATTATCGACGGTTGATCCAAGCTTGATCTTCTTCCACTCTGCGTCTCTCCAAAGCTTCCAGGGATGCACCTCCTTCACCTACAAAGAGCAAATTCTCCAAGTACAATCTTATACATGTATATATAACAGGTTAGATAAACAATATATGTAGTGCATAATCGAATATTTTCATCAACCATAATACATGAAAGAGACTCAACACAATGTTGGAAGAAGAATTCTCTTTATTAACAATCAGTGAATGAGATAAGAGTACAACCCAACGCCTGAGACAAGGACTCCTCTGCAACCAAAGGACTCCGAGTTCTGCTGCTCCAAGACTTCTGAAGATATACCACCAACATAGAAGATATACCACCAGCATAACTTTGCTCTCCAAACTTGATTGATTAATGCCCTCTCCAAAGCCTCTATTTATACTTTGGGAAATAGAGTGGTTTCGAAGGTTGAGGAGGTTGAGATAGTTAAGGTGGTTAATGATTAAGGCCCAACTAATCTCCATTAATCGTGATTTATATTTTTTAATGTCGAATGAAGATGTACGCGACTATTAATATAGGCAACCCGCGTATGACACGCGAGTTGCTTAAAGGAAACCCGCGTATGCTGATGTACGCGGGTTGCAATGGAGATAGTCGCGTACAGTACACGAGTTGTCAATGGGAATAGTCGCGTACGTACGCAAGTTGCAATGAAGATAGTCACGTATGCCATTCAACTCTTAGAAAAATAATATGGCAAGCTGCTTGAAGGGTAAATGCATCTCATGTCATGCCCATCTATAGTGTTTTGGCAAACTTCAATTCTAAGATGTCCTTTTGTGTACCAACATAAAGAATGTCAGCACTCGGACGGAGAAGTGTCATTTGGGTTGATAACAGATGCCCCCTAATGTGTGAGGTCAAAGGGAAACGATAGCTGAAATACATTATAATTTTTATCTTGGAGAACTCAGAAGTCCAATGGAATAGAGGTACTACCTGAAACAAATACATAATAATGTCATATACAAAGTCATATCCGAGGATGCTATGTTCAATATACTGAAACACTAGCTCCTTTACAATATTTGAGTACATCATATAGTACGGGTACAAGACCACGTATATTACAAAGGTGGATTGAAGCCACAATAGACAATAATGATGAGTCTTCAAAGATCTGGAAGCTGTGTAAGTGACCACAACATAATCTTGCGCAACTTAGTCCATAGATGTGAAACTAAGGTCTTCGTAAAAAATCCCAAAGAACCAGTACAATCCAAGCCATGTGAATAGATATTATTAAAGTTGAACATGGATAGGATTCAACAGATTGTCAACCAATAGGTGATAATCGACAACTGAAGCAAAGGAATCCACCAATACTGAAAGTGAATCCTAAGGTATGATCGTCAAAACTCTAGGTCTTCGTCGTCAGAAAGTGCTGATGCGGAACCATACTGTGATAAGGAAGGCAATAGATCCTCCAACGGATCACAAGAGTGACTAGGAACTAGGTAAAGGAAGGGAGACACAAGTAGTAACAGATACGACAATGATGGAATCAGGATATAGATCAGATACAGGGTTAAGTCTTTGAACAGTGAGCACGACACAAAGATAACCCAAGGCAGCTTTTAACTTTGCAGATAGGACAACTAAACTTATCTGTCATGTAGGAGACATGATCAGATTCCCCAGGTAGAACTGACAAGAGGAGGAGTAAGAAACTCAAAGTAATAGCTGAACTGAAAGTGAACACTGAGACATGAGTATCGAAAAAGACAAAGAGTGTTATGTTCAAGGAGGACATACTGCCACTGACTGAGAACCAAAAGAAAACTTCTTCCTTACCTTCCTTGTTAAATTTTAACTAGTCCAGGAAAGTCAACTCGAGTCTCTCTTCATTTTTTGACAAGCTTGAAGAGAAGAGGAAATAATGCTTGATAGTGTCACTGATTCGTGGATTTTATGAGCCCGAACTAGTACATGCTCACTTGGTGTTTTCATGTTTAGAGAGTCTGAAAACTCCAAAGAAAACTCTAGAGGGGTCCTTTTTCGTCCACTTTAGTCTCCCGAGGCCGAAAAAGTATAAAACATACCACAGAAGAACTCTCTTAACTTCCGTAGAAGAAAAGGTGAACATTTTTCGTACTTAGTCAGGGAGGTCCGAAAAAGGTTAAATTACCACCTACCCAACACTCCTTCGAAAGCAGCATATAGCTTGAGTTTTACGAGTGTGAAGGAAAGCAAGATCACTCGGAAAGATCCATTTGAGTATGAGAAATGGGGCTTACAACAATAAACTCGATGCTTTGTTCTTGGTGTTTAACGAGCATGACAAAGACATAAAGTACACTCGAAATCTTTTTCATGTTTAGGTCCAGAGCACGAAAAAGAGAAAACTAAGCTCATACCGAGAGTTCATTTTCTGTAAGTTTAGTCCCTCAGGTCCGGAAAAGTGATAAACCTGTACCTGAGAATACTCTTCTCAATTCCGTAGGAAAGAGTGATCATTTCTCGTATTATTCCACATGGTCCGAGAAAGAGATAACCTACCACCAATGTGGATGCCCATTCACATATTCTTAACGAGCTTGAACGGACAAGTTTACTCGGTAGTCAAGTCTGTTTTGAGGAGTTAGACTTGGGCCTAAAGAAACTCCATAAGGGCGGGGAATTCTATAAAGGGATAGCTTGTAAAAAGAGACCAAAATGAGGCTCAATTTGGCGTGAAAAATAGCTAAAAAGATTCCCCTGAACCTATAACAGTTTCAGCATGAGTATCAAAAGAGAATAAGTAGGTTCTAAATGAGGATACTCATGGGAGGAAAGTCCTATCCACGGAAGAACAATGGTAAAAACAAGGAACTAATGGTCAAAGATACCATAGTCCGTGGTCGAAGTGTTAATGCTAGGATGAAGATGGATTAGGTATAAATGCAGAATGCATGTGAAATGACCAAAAACCATCCTATATGAGCGAAAAACAACTTAAAGACAACCATAAACCTGTCACATGGAAGAAAAGATATGCATTAGTTTAAAAATTATGAACTATAGGGAAAAAACCCACTTTGAAAATAAATTTTCTATAAATAGTTCAAAATATGAATAAAAACTCACCATTTGATTTTTAACCATAAAAAGACAAGTTTTACCTCTACCTTTGATTGCTCATTGTGGGCGATTCGGTGGACCATTCCCAAAACCACAAGTGTTAGGTAAAACTACACTCCATGCTCTTTCATTTGATCCAAACAATTGTCAATTTGGAGCCCTAATTCATGTTTTCAAGCGCCCTCAAAGCATGGACACTGTGTATGCGGGTATGGTATGTTAATAGTCGCGTACACGCATTCTATACACGGGTTGCCCGAAAGACAGTCGCGTACAGTACGCGACTTGCCTAAAAGACAGTCGCGTATGCTGCGTGAGGTAGAAAAAGAATGTATAGGGTAAAAAAAAATTCAAATTTTATATGAATCTAATAGTTTGCAGTTGCTTGTTTATTAGATTGAAAGATGGTGCTTGAGTGGAGAGAGAGGAAACATGAAGACATGGACCAAGAAGCTCTTCAAGATGCCCCCACAGTGAATGTTTTACGTCAAAGTGGGTTATTGAAGTTTTTCTGTGCCTTACCTATACGAGCAAATGTTCGTCTCTTAGAGTTTTTGATAAACTATTGGGATCATGATCTGGGCATGTTTGACCTTCAAGGTGAGCTTTTAGAGATTACATCGGAGGATGTCTATTTTATTTTCGGTTTATCACGACGGGGAGCTCTAGTGAACATGGAAGGTACCGGTAGAGGCAGTGACCCTCTAAGTGTACATAACTATATAGACATATACTGCGATCCAGGCACTCAAAAGAGGGGTAGCTGCATCCCTATTGTTCACATTCGCAACTTTTCTTTACAAGTATTAGTGAGCACTATAGTGAGGGTTGCAGGGTCATCATCACTTCACCTTGCAACTCGGGACCAAATGAGACTAGCAGTAGACTGTATGCAGGGAGCCCTATATGACTGGTGCTTGGGAGTGATCCCGATAATGAGAAAACAGCTCTCTGACTGCAAAAGAGGCAGGAGGAAGAATTTTGGTTATTCCAGCATGTTAGTAGCATTTTTCTTTGAGAGAGTGTCAGGTTTGAGTCCTGCAGTTCCATTACCAATTCGTTCTCCTCGTCAGCCTAGGCTGAGTAGGTGGGGAGATATCTTCCTCCGCCAAGGAGGTGGTGGATCGGTTCAGAGTGTCTATGACGACGACTTCTACTTTTGGTGGGAGCAACAGTGGCCAACCTTGGAGCAGTTTCCATATGCTGGATTAGATTTCCGAGGTGATACCGACCTCGTCCTCCCTCCAGGAGGAGCATGGGGAGGGTTAGGTAATTTTTATTTTCAAAATTTTTTAAAATTTTTATGAATTTTAATTATATAGATATATACATATGTATAAGAGTTCTAATCCTTTTAAAAATGTCAAAATGCAGATATTGGACCAGTCCGCCCTGCTGGGCATCCACGCATGTATGTGCGTCCTATTTTGGGAGAGGACCAGGGTTTGATTAGGGTTCTTGAGGGAAAGCTGGCCAGGCTTACCCAGAAAATACCTACCTTACGGATTGATCACATCCCTGCCATCATGCAGGAGCTAGTGGTTGGTGTACCACCTGTCTGGATACACCTTTTGAGGCGGGTAGCCAGAGCAGTACTTGTGTATATATATGCTTTCGAGGCTGCTAAAGTCGAGGAGGCTGAAGAATCCCGAGCGCAGGGTGATCGGGGGAACCAAGGTGGCCCAAGTGAACAGGGCGGTCAAGCTTAGACCTAGGAGCATTTTATGGACTTTGATCCATGTTTTGTATATTATACAGTTATGACAGGATCTGAGGATCAGAGACTCGACCTATCTATATGGACATATATATATATATATATATATATATGTTGCCGGTTTATTTACAAATGTTTTTAATTTGTCTGCTGTATATTTTTATGTAAAATGTGTTAAATGCTAATCCAAGATATAATTAGCATATGCATCAGTTAATGAATTTTGATTTCTTGGAATATGATTGAATGTAATGAATTCAAAATTTCTTTCCAATAACCTAACTTGCAGAAACCGACGTAATAGAATAGGGTTTCGCACCTGATAAGCCCAATTGAGCTGGGAAACCACCAGTTGAGAGTCCAATCGGACTTCCAACTGAGTGATACCACGTGACAAAGCATCCCATAAAAGCTCAATGACGGCCCTGTATTCAACGACATTATTAGTAGCAGGACCTAAGCAAGCGTCTCCTAAGGCAACTAACTGTCTTAAGGGCAAATAAATGACCCATGCAGCTGAAGCCAAATTACAAGTGTGGCCACTGGCGCCATCAACGAAACCTATGAACCACTCGGAAGACATCTGTAACAACCAGCAGATGGTATAAAAACACAAACCGACGACCTATTGTACATAAAAATACATACAATACAATACAGGAAAAAGTGGTAAGCCTAAGCATAGTACTTTTTCAGGTAGAGCCCATTTCTAGGCTCAGGTAGCTTATTCCCATCGAAATCAATCAATTCATATGCGCCCTTCTTTAACACCTTTGACACGACATAAGGCTCCAACCACATAGACCTGAATTTTCCTGCCCCCAGGGGTTCTTTGTCTTGGTCCTAGAGCAAAACAAGCTCCCCTTAAGAGAAAATCTGAGGCTTCACTGATTTATCGTATTGGCTTTTGACCCTATTTTTATGAGCTTGGTTTGCTGTCAGCGCATCTCTATGTTGTTCATCAAGATGTTCTAAATGTAATAGAAGAACGACGTTCTTCCAGCTCAGTCATATCAGGTAACACATGAATAGCAATCCTTAAGGACGGGATTTCACATTCAATCGAGGTAACGGCTTCCACTCCATGAACAAGTTGGAAGGGGGAAAACCCTGTAGCAGTTTTCACATTGGTCCGATATGCCCAAAGTGCAGGATACAGCATGATATGCCAGTTGGAACGAACTGCATTAATAGTACTTTTGAGGATAGTTTTCAAAGTTTTATTAACAGCCTCGACCTGACCATTTGCTTGGGGATAGAACGAAGATGAATGTTCTTGTCTAAATCCTAGCATAGTGGTCAATTCAGTCATCATGCTATTTTGGAAATGACTGCCATGGTCAGTGACAATCACTTTAAGTATACCGAATCGTGCGATAATTTGATTGAACACGAAAAAAGCTGCAGTTTCCCCGTCAGCTTTAAAGGTGGGCATTGCCTCTACACATTTCGTAAAATAATCTACAGCGACAATGATATATTTGTGCTCCCCAGCCGAGGCTGGGTTACACGTCACGTAATCAATCCCCCACTTCATGAAGGGACCCACTGAGATGACGGCAAATAACGGAGCGGGATGCGACCGCATCTTTCTGGTGTAAAGCTGACAAAGATGACAGCACTTCACGGCTTCCACACAATCTTTAAAGACCGTGGGCCAGAAATAACCGGCACGTAATATCTTCTGGGTCGTTGCTTACCCAAATAAATGACCCCCACACACTCCACTATGGGCATCATTTAGGACAATCTCCGCTTCCTCGTGGGTAAGACATCGACGCAAAACGGAATCTACCCCCCTACGATATAAAGTATCTCCTATAATGAGGTAGTTCTTGGCATGCAGGCGTAGTTTACGTCGTTCTTCCTGCAAGAAAGCTGCAGGATACTTCAAAGTCTGGAGATAGAGAAGTATATCTCCGTACCAGGGGTCAGAGGTGGAAATCAAAAAGATATGCTCATCTGGGAATGAGTCTTCTTCAATGGCTACATCTTCTTCTACTGGAAATTCTACAATGAGCTCAGCAAAAACTAAGGATTTTTTGGATTCGGCGGATTGAAAATCCAAGTCAAACTCTTGGAGAATGACTATCCATTTGTTGAATTTGCCTCCAACTATCCGTCAAGACAAAACATATTGAAAAGGATTAACATCTGCCACTACCGTCGTAGTCCTCAGTAAGATGTAGTGATTTAAACTCTGAACAACATAAACAGCCGCTAAGGCCAACTTCTCGACGTTGGAATACCTAAGTTCAGGTCCGGCTAAAGCACGGCTGAGATAGTAGATGACATGCTCTTGGAGCTTATCATCCTCCTGGACTAGGACTACCCCTATGGTCGACTCAGACGCGGCCAGATACAATATAAAATCCCTAGAGTAATCTGGCGGACGCAATAATGGTGCTGACAATAAAACTTTTTTTAATGCCTCGAATGCGAGTTGTGCAATTTCATCCCATACAAATGGGGTGTCATGTTTTAACAGGTGCATGAAACCTTTAGTAATCTTGGCATAATTTACAATAAAACGTCGAAGAAAAATGGACTTCCCCTATAGGTTCTGAAGCTGCCTGATAGAACGAGGAGGAGGCAGATTTACAATGGCCTCAACTTTCAAAGGATCCACCTGAATGCCTTTGTTAGAAACAATGAATCTGACCAGTCTCCCTGACTCGACACAGAAAACACACTTGTGGGGATTCAAGCGAATTTTATAGTATCTGCATCGTTCAAAAATCAAACGCAGGTGATCTAGGTGATCGATCCTCTTACGAGAATGTGCTGGTAGATCATCAAGGTAGGGTTCGACAATGGCTTTAATATCATGAAAGGAAAAATTCATTGCCCGTTGAAAGGTTGCCCCAGCATTTTTCAATCCAAAGGGCATTTTCTTGTACACGAAGGTACCTCAAGGACAAATGAAAGTTGTTTTATGTTGGTCTTCCTGTTTAATTTGGATTTGATTATATCCGGAGAAACCATCCATAAATGAAAAGACTTTACTTCCCGCGCAAGCATCAATGATTTGATCTATAAATGGCGTGGGATAGTTGTCCTTAGGACAGGCTTTGTTTAAATCTCGAAATTCAAGACACACGTGTATGGTTCCTTGCTTTTTATCAACAGGAACAGGGTTGGATACCCATTCTATCAAAGCTATGGGATAAATAAAACTGGCTTTCAGCAGTTTCTCCACTTTAGACTTCACTGCCGCCGCTTTATGCGGGTTAACAGGTCTCAACTTTTGCCAAACATGTTTAGCGTCAGAGCATGTTCAGATTTCGTGCTCGACTATAGATGGATCAATGCCTAGCATCTCCTCATATGACCAGGCAAAAACGTCACAGAATTCCTTAAACAAGGCCGTATAGATCGCAATCTCCTCAAGAGAGCAGTTTGCGTCAATATGCACATTTTCCACAATGTTAGGATTTACAGAGACGTTGATAGGGATAGTAGCGGAAATATTTGCCATGTTCCTCTCAGCAAACATTCCTTCCCTTGGTAAGGGATTAATAGGCATATCAACATCGTCTGCCAGTCTCATATGAAACTCCTGGTTCTCTATTCTGCTTAACTCTGGAAGAAAATAGGATCGATGGTCAAGATCTTCGCAGATCTTATCTCATCCGCACATGGCTTCCAGAATGGCTTCATCCGAAGGTAAAACCATATCTAATCAATCTCTAGAATGCAAAGGGTTTTCTGCCCAAGCAGGCAGATAGGCTTCTTCCAATTCCTCTGAGACCGTGAGGGGGACCGGAATGGGATCAACAGTGGTATGGGTGATAGCTTGATAAGCCACTTCCGCTGCCGATAAGGGCACTTCAGGTTCATGGTGGGAAGGGAGAACCTAAGGATCAGTCCTATCAACAACCGTAGCTATGGACTTCCCCACACTAGTAGAACCTATATAATTAATCGGAGCTGGAAAATCAAATGTGCCCATCAATGATGCGTACATTCCAGCCCCTAAGCTCTCTGAAGCAGGTTTAACCTGATCAACCAATGGTATAGTGGACTCATTAGATTCCATGCGGCATTTTCGAGTAAAACTGAGTTGGTCAACAGTAACCAACTTCCCTTCGTGTGGAAACACTACCACCCGAAAGACGGTCGATGCAATAGCAGACATGGCATAAGTCCAACTTCTCCCCAAGAGCAAGTTATAATCCAAAGGTGCATCAATCACCTCTACCTCAACAGACACTGCTTTCCCTGCCAGCTTAATTTCAAAAGCCAGTAGGATACCATGTGGACGAAATGACCTTCCGTCGAAAGCAGTAAGTAGGGTGTTTGACGGGACCATGTAATATCCCAAATCCCGATATTTTCTATTTCTAAACAATTACGCTGATACAACTGGGCATGCAAACTACCATGCAAAAATCCCTATTTTATAGGAAAAATTAGGGTTAGGGTTTGCGAGATAGAATGAACACTTACCACTGATAAGCCGGTCTGAACTACTCCAGAGAAAGTCTGCTAGTACTGCAAGCTGGATCTGAGCTCCTCTGCTTCAGGTGAATTCCCCCAGCAGCAAGACGCCCAAGTAGGAAAGTGTGACGCCCTCAAGGAAGGAGGTGTCCGATCGGACTGAGAATTTGCAGGACTGATAGCGGTTCAGTGTCGGAGAGAATGCCCGGAGCATGCGAAGGTTCTGAGATCTCTAGGTAGGGTAGCGAATCACTTCAGAGAGGCAGCTACTCACCCCTTGGAACCTCGAAACGGCTGATAACTGCTTCGGATGAGCACTGATGGATCTGAAACTCACTGGGTATCGGAGTATGAAGCTGATGATGAGAATGGTGCCTGAGTTTCGGAAGGAAACTGAGATCTGAAGGCCCAGCAGCTAATTAGGGTTTTCTTGCTGAAAACCCCCTCTTACGGCTACACACGTGTCCCTGCAACGATCTATACCATATACTAGATAACTGATGAATGAATGAAGAACAAGTGGTGAACCTGTATG
>LPNX010322857.1:42889-81531 GCA_001517045.1 Pseudotsuga menziesii
GGTTCCAAAGTAATAAGCGGAAGAAGGGTTTGCAACCTTCGTGACCTTCTGATAGATTGGTCCTCCACGATTGTAAATTTGACTCTTCAAACCCTAAGGTCGACTAAACACAGACAAACCATAGAGCAATCACTACAAAAATTCCTAAAGCCTCAACAATCACAAAGGATACAAGATATGCTTTCCCGAAGAAAGCCGAGAGACAGTTTCTTGGCATCCTTGAAGAGGTTCTTAGGCACAAGCGGAGGAATCACCCATCGCCCTCCTCCACTTTAAACAAGGGTTACCTTCCAAGCCCATCCAATGTGAACCAGAAATAGCCTTCTGGTTTACCTGTGTATAAACCCTAGATGTCAAGAGACTAGAGGATACCTTAACTATATCAATAGTCTGGGGGGACAGTCACAAACCTGATTCGTATGCATGGGCAAGGTAGCTGAGCCCGAAACTCTATCTAGGACAGAATCCCCAGATGCGTAAAAACCTTGATCTACATTTTGACAAGGAATCGGAGAATTATCTCCTCAGTCCAATGCCTCCATGCGGCCCCGTGCTTAACTCCCGTTTGAGAGGAGCTTCCCAGATGCTATCGATAAAGAAAAGGATTTACCTATCGATTGGACCACTATGTCTAAATTTAAGTACTTATGGGGAGTTTATACTTCTTATCCTACAAGTCTAGCTTAAGCTAGTAGGTGTATGGCCCTATAAAACAAGAATTACTAATAAGTTTTAAATTATAGCGTTCATTTTAAGGGTTGTTTTTACTCGGAAGGCAAGTGGAGTGAAAGACTATGATATTATTGACTCAATAAGAAACGTAAAACATAGGTGTATAAATCAATTTCAAAGCAAATTATCACTACTTAAAACAAGCTTCTCTTTTTCTTTTTTTTTTGTAAATCTAAACTAATGAAAATGCAACTAAGAAAGAGAAAACTAAGACTTATTTTTGTAATTTTTGAGATTTTATTTAAAAACTGAAAGTAAAACTACCATATGCAATTCGAATGCAAATGTTTCCAATGCTTTTCTTTTCACTTTTCAAATTCCTCAAATATTACTATGCACCTAAATGCAAAAATTATTGAGTATGCTTGAATAATCTAACTATAAAAAGTAAGCAAAATGAAGTAAAGCAGATTTATAAAAACCAAAGATCAACCACCTAAGAAAGACTTGGAAAACACCCAGCTGGGGAAGACACAATGAATGGAAATCACTGAAATCAATCATAGGCAAGTGACAAACCAACACTATTTAGAAATAGAAGGGATATACGATATCTAGAACCCTGATCACTAATTCAGACAACCAGTTCTTGGACCTATCACCCAACAGGCAAATCCACTTCAAATTGCTAAAAGAAAGACAATCCAACCAATAAAAACCCAAGGGCTTACCGAAAAGCACGAAGTATGGTTAACAGGGCTATCAAACCTATAGTGCAATGCCAGTACTAAAGACCATCAGGCAAGACAAAATCCACAAAAGGATAGGGACAAGCAACCCTACCCCCAAAATTTTGTTGCTCAGGCTTATACGCGACTGTCTACAAGAGCAACCCACGTACTGTATGCAACTGTCCAATACAGCAACCAGCGTACACAGACCTCTATACGCGACTGTGTAGCACAGCAACCCGCGTACAGGAGTAAAAATTTTCCACAAAAAGAAAAATTATGATGGTCTTCAAACACCACTATAAGTCTAAACCAAGACAAAACACCACACACTGAATCAAAGCAAAGACTAGGCAAGGATCTACAGAGTTAACCCACAGCAGGCTGGGCTCCCCAGTGGAGTCGTCAGTTCTGTTGTTCAGGATTAAACACTCTTGTAACCTAGGGTCTGGGGTTACCAACTTACTTCTAACCTTGCAGACAATTAGCTTTAATAAAGTATAGAAAGGAAATAGGAAGAAATACTTGACTCACCTACGGTTGATCCAAGCTTGATCTTCTTCTGCTCTGCTTCTCTCCAAAGCTTCCAGGGATGCACCTCCTTCACCTGCAAAGAGCAAATTCTCCAAGTACAATCTTATACATGTATATATAACAAGTTAGATAAACAATATATCTAGTGCATAATCGAATATATTCATCAACCATAATACATGAAAGAGACTCAACACAATGTTGGAAGAAGAATTCTCTTTATTAACAATCAGTGAATGAGATAAGAGTACAACCCAACGCCTGAGACAAAGACTCCTCTGCAACCAAAGGACTCTGAGTTCTATTGCTCCAAGACTTCTAAAGATATACCACCAACATAACTTTGCTCTCCAAACTTGATTGATTAATGCCCTCCCCAAGACCTCTATATATACTTTGGGAAATAGAGTGGTTTTGAAGGTTGAGGAGGTTGAGATAGTTGGGGTGGTTAATGATTAAGGCCCAACTAATCTCCATTAATCGTGATTTATATTTTTTAATGTCGAATGGAGATGTACGCGACTATTAATATAGGCAACCCACGTATGACACGAGTTTCTTAAAGGAAACCTGCGTATGCTGATGTACGCGGGTTGCAATGGAGATAGTCGCATACAGTACGCAAGTTGTCAATGGGAATAGTCGCGTAGGTATGCGAGTTGCAATGAAGATAGTCGTCTACGCCATTCAACTCTTAAAAAAATAATATGGCAAGCTGGTTGAAGGGTAAATGCATCTCATGTCATGCCCATCTACAGTGTTTTGGCAAACTTCAATCCTAAGATGTCCTTTTGTGTACCAACATAAAGAATGTCGGCACTCGGACAGAGAAATGCCATTTGGGTTGATAACACCAGTACCATCCCGATACACCTCTATCTCGCGATTGACTGCATTTCGAGTCTCATAATTAGGTATCATCCTCTGAATAAAAGTGAGAAGCCCCTCCAAAACCTCACCATCAAAATCAAAATTGCATTTGTAGGCAAATGCAGGGTTGAGGAAAAGTCCTGCTGCATGAATGGGTCGATGAAGAATCCTAGTCCATCAACTATCAATCAAATCCCATAACAGCATGTGCCTATTATGCCCTGGGGTACCCTTTCCCACATAGAAATTTCAAATGGCCTCTTTGGCCCTATCCATGGCCTCATATAAATAGTCCATCGACCATCAACAAGTCTCAGAACTCTTACTAAAGGTTCACTCACCAAGCACACTTCCTCCACTCCTTCCCAGAAGGAGTCAATGTACACCAACTTAGCAATGGTTTTCCCATCCTCTCTCCTACTGTAAGCACAATCACGCCATTCATCACAAACAACATTTGCTTCAACTCAAACTGACATTGAAGCAAAGACTGAAGAGTAATAAATGTGGTGGCAAAACGCATGATTGCAAGACGCTTCAACTCCTTGTTTTTGGTGTGCCTCCTCATGAGACTAAGAACAAAATGATGGTTGTAAATGAACTTGGGGATGCTCCTAGCTTGATCAATCACCACCTTGATAAAGGGAATTTTCCCCATATCCTCCAACATCAAATCAATGCAATGAGCTGCGCATGGAGTCCAAAACAAACAGGGGTACCTAACCATAAGCATCCTTCCAGCAACCACATAATTAGCTGCATTATCTGTAACAACTTGCACAACATTGCGCACCCCAATATCCTGGATGAACCCATCCATCAACTCGCATAAAAGTGTTGCATCTTTTACATGTGTTGATGCATATACTAATTTTACAAACATGGTACCTTTAGGACAACGTACCAATAAGTTGATAAGGGTTCTACCCTTACCATCTGTCCACCCATCTGACATGACTGTGCATCCAGTGCTCTCCCATGATTGCTTGAACTCTATCAACCTAGCACCGATGTCCTTCTTTTCTGCTTGAAGGATTGGGCTCCGCAACTCCTCAAAGGTGGCACTTTTATACCCTGGGCCAACTATTGCAATGGAATCACACATCAGCTGCCAAAATGGATTTTTTTTACCAATGCTGAGAGGTATGTGACTCCAGTAAAGACACCTTCCCATTACCCTGTGTGTTTCTACCTTTTCCGATTTCTTTATAATTGACTTGATAGAAGGTTGTGATCCTGGTCCAACAAAATGGGATGAGAGCCTTGCCCTCCCAAGAGGTGAAGTTGTGGAGCCCCTCCCACTATCCTCACCATTAGTGGTAGATAGAGATGCACCTACACTTCTTGCTTGGCCAAAAGCTGCAAACTCATCTTTGTTTGCAGCGATCTCATCCTTCTTTCTAATTTTTTCGTGGATGGCGTCATGGGAAGATATCATGATTTCTAGGGTCACTGCAGTACAAAGGCCAACATCATGGCCACGTAGTTTGGCTAGATGGTATTTCAACCTGTTAACCCCTCTCGACATGTGATGCCCACATAATTTGCAACTCAAATTTTTCCTATTTGTTCCATCCTCAGGCTCACCATACTACCAAAATGGGTCCAATATCTTTGGCATTTTTGCAATTGGAATGCTTCAACTCAAATGCAACCCTAGGGCACAAAAACAGAACAAAAAATTACATTAAACTCCATCGAAAAAAAATAGCAACATTCTAGCTTAAAAAATCAGACCTCTACATTTAGATTTTAAGCCATGAAAGATAAGAACAAGAGGGTGGCTAAGAATTAAAAAAACAAGCATCATATTTTCCATTCTAATTTTTTAAACCCCCCTTTTACATTGTGATTGTTTTTCATATTTTTAGGCATGGAAATCAATGGCAAAATAGAAAAAAAAAATAGCAAAGAAATAGTAAAAGAAATATGCAAGAAAAAATACAAGAAATCTTTCAAACAATCCATGGAAAAGATAGAAAAACAATGGGATAAAATGTACATACCTATGAGAAATCTTGAACACTTGCTCCACAAAAATCCTTGATTGAGATGGTAAATGGTGTTTGAAAGCCTCCAAAGGTGTTGGTGGTCTCCTCAAGCCGTTCTCCTCCTCTTCCAACAAATCTACTTGCCAAATGACAAAAAAAAACCGATTTTTCCCTTTTAAAATCATGGATTGAAGGCCTGGGCGCTTTTTTGCGTCGACTCACGACTTTTTAGGAAAACTCATAATTTTTAACCAAAAGTCGCGCCTCCAAGCCTTTTTAAAAAAGCGTGACTTTTACTCGCTAAAAAATCGGCTTGGAGTAAATGGCACAACTTTTTTGACTTATTGTGAAAAATCGCCGAGGTTTTCAACACTGATCTCAACTCAAACTCTGTCAGTAACTGGACATTGTACTCTCTGTCCAAACTCAAAAGGATGCTTCCCCAGATCTTCTGCTCTGCTTTGGAAGAATAATTGCATCCTCAATCGCTCAAAATGACCCCTAGTATATAGTTGTGTCCCTCCTTCTCAGAGACGCATCCCAACTAATCCGACACTGATTGAACCATGATGGCCTCTCCTCAATCAATGATGAAGGACCCTTAGCTCTCTGATCCCTCTCAGCCTCATACACATGTGCAGCAATACTCTCACGTCCCACACATGTTACGTGTTGTTGCTACTGCTGCTCACGTCCTCCACAACAGTTGCTCACGCTACTGCTTCTCTTCAGTCTCAGAAAAACCTCAGTGAAACTTCTCTCTCACTATGCCGATGAAAGAATTCCTCAGTCTCTAAAGAACTGTCCTCAAGAATGTGCCCCCATCTATCTCAAACGGTTCACCCTCGTTGGTCAACTAATGCTCTCAACTGCTTTGATCTCCTGATACTCACAAAAGATAATGAATTTTGCATCTCGAAAGTCACTTTATGATCTTTTGGTGAAATTAGGTTTCCAAAACCCTAATTTCACTTTTATGCAAAAAGTCATGTTGCATTAAAAAAAAGCACGCACTTTTGCATGCAGCTGCAAAAGTGACTTAATCCTCTACATGTCTCTGCTATTGGATCCATGCCACCTAGTAGAGTGTATCTCACACTCTACCCACCTTCCTATGTTGATAGAAGCCTCTCCATGCTAGGCAGTCCACATGGAAGACATCCTAAGTTACCCCAAAACTCAACACTCCCTCTTAACGAGAGATATCTAACCATACCAGATGCCCAAATCCAACAAGTCCTCTAATGCAGTAACTTCCATATTTTCTCTAACTGCCTTTGCTTCCCTCTGACCTGAAATACTTTGATCCTCCTCCATCACTGTGATCTCTGAAGGATCCTTTTGCTCTCTCTTTGACCAAGTCACTAACCTTGGACTCAAACTCCCTCTGAATCTCTGTTGTATCCAACCTATGAGACTTCCATCAAGCAGATCAACAGGTTCGTACTTGATCTCCCTTCCTTGAGATGATTCATCTCGCTCCTAAGCTAAATCCATCTCCATCATCTCGTACCAACTCAATCTCTGGATGGTACCAATATGAGCATCTCGCTCATCCCTCTGGCATGTGGACTGACACTCCAAAGGCTCATCCAAACTAGGAGCTTCTCGCTCCAACTCCATCTCAGAGTTTGACGAGGACTCTGACAACCACCCAACTACTCCTAAAGTAGGTCTCCCCCGTACCACATACTCACCCTCAATCCTATGACCCATCAACACCGAGTCAGCTCCCACGCGATAAGTGAATATCACTGTCCTTGAAACATGACAAAGAATCCTGCATCATCCAAGGATGATATTGAGAGTATGCTCACTCTCACTCCTAGTATGTAGAGAACTCTAGCCACCTCCAGGAGTTCCCCACAATCTAGTAGGAACCTCACCCTTCCCACTCCTCGGATCACATTCTCTGTGCCATCATAATCTTTGAAGGTATGCTCGGGAGTATTTTGAAGGAATATAAATGCCTCTTGCACTCCATTCATGTGACTACAGTGCCTACAGTCCACTAGCCATCTCTCATCAACCTGCACCTCAGGATGAGTGCTATCATGGCCAAATACAAAAGAGGCAAGAGAGAACTCCCTCTCAAACTTGTTGGTGAACTCATCCACCTCTTCTGTCAATGCCACCTGCTCATCTCTCTTCTCCTTATTCTTCTTCTTATGAGGGCATTGGCCTGCATAATGGTCGTACTCGTTGCATGCAAAACATCTAACCTTACTCAGGTCTTTCTTCTGCTCACCCCTCTTGAACTTCTTCTTTCCCTTCGCAACAAGAACCACATCTTCCTCTTATGGTGCAATAGAAGAAGACCCCTGAATGTACCCTCTTCGGGTCTCCTCCTGTGTGAAATGATCCCACAGACGATCCCACTTGGGGAGGTTCTCTCTGGAAACAATGGATTCGACAAATATTGCCCATGGTTTAGCCACACCATTCAGGGCTTGCTGAACTAACTCTCCATTCTCCACCTTCTCCCCCACAGCTGCCAACTCATCTCTAACCTGAGTTATACAAGTCAAGTAGGTGGCCATTCCCTCACCCTTGACCATCTTGATGCTCTTCAGTTTCTCACGAAGCACCATCTTTCTATTTTAATTAGAGCTTTGGTATAGCTTCGCCAGAGCATCCCACATCTCATATACATTATGTTTCCTTGTATTGTGTGGGATGTCGTAGTCTTTAATTGCATCAAGGAGAATTCGTTGAGCCTTAATGTTCTTCTTTTCGTAAGAGGCCTTTTCCATCTTGTGTCTATGCTCTACATAATGTCCCATAACTCACTTTCTTTAAGAAACAACACAACCCTGGCCTTCCATGCATTGATGTTTGAGGCCCCATCCAACCAATCCTCCACACTCAAACTGCTAGCCATCTCTCTAGTCACCTGGATCTAAAACCAACTGTCTCAATGAGAAAAATAAACACAGATTTGGCCCTTACACACCAAGATCTGAAATATCTGCCTCAGATCTTTTTACTAACTATCATATCTGATAGATCTTCCCTCCACCAGCTCAGATCTGAATTCTGCACTTCCGATCTAGGTAGATTTGGTCTCTCCCCTGCTGATACCAGCTAGATCTATCCCGGATCTAGACTCCAACACCTCAGATCTTATTGGTTTGACCTGTACAATCACATAGTTGAACCATATTCTTTAGATCTAGTAGATCTGGTCACCCTCTCCAGAGATCTAACTCCACCACTGAATCCTCACACAGATATGGTGTGCTTTCACAGATCTGAGTGTGATTTCCCTCCTTTGACCTCTAACGAGGCTCTGATACCATGTAAAATTTCTCAGAGGTCTCCACTCGCTCTAAGAAGTTCAAATATTCACCACAACCACAATATTCATTAATCCCAGATGAAATACACTTATATCAAAATTAGAATAAGTAGCACATGAACATCCATACAACTCATAAACCAACAATCACACAAATGACTCGGAATATTTCCTAGAAACCCCAATGGGGAAAACCAGCTATGGGGGGGGCTTTCTTCTTTCTCAACCCCAGAGAAAAATATAATATGGAAGAAGTACAGTATGAGTTAGATAAACAATAAATGAACCTAAAGGGCCAAAGCCCTAGATCTGTAACAATTGCAATTGTTGCTCTTGGAAAGTATGCCCCCAGTAGTACACCCTCAATTGGAAATATTAACTCAAACTCTGCCAATCACTAGACATTGTACTCTCTGTCCAAACTCAAAATGATCTTCTCCAGCTCTTCTTCTCTCATCTGCTTTGCTTCAGAAGAACAACTACGTCCTCGGTCATTAAAAACGACCCCCAACAGTATAGTTGCATCCCTCCTCCTCAGAGACACTTCCTGGATAATTTGACCGCAGTCTGACTCTGACTGAACCCTGATGGCCTCTCCTCACTCACTAATGAAGGACCCTCAGCTCTTTGGGCCCTCTCAGCCTCCCACACGTGTGCAGCAGTACTCTTACGTCCCACACGTGTGACGTCTTGTTGCTCACTTCCTCCACACCAGTTGCTCATGTTGTTGTTGCTGCTGCTGCTCTTCAGTCTCAGAAGAATCTCAGTGAAACTTCTCTCTCATTGTGCTGATGAAAGAACTGTCCTCGCACTGCCCTTAGGAATGCGCCCCCAGCTATCTCAGATGGTTCGCCCTCCTTGGTCAATTGATGCTCTCAGCTTCTCTGATCTCCTGATACTCACAAAAGATTATAACTTTTGCATCCCGAAAGTCACTTTATAATCTTTCGGTGAAATTAGGTTTCCAAACCCCTAATTTACTCAGCTTAAGAAGGGTAGAAGAATAGAGAAGAGGCAGTTCCATAAGCTGTTGAAGGAGCTTTATTCCCAGCCTCACCAGTTTAACCCATATTAGTATTATTATTCCCAACAGAAGCAGTTAACCCAGTTTCAGTACCATTCTCAGTACCAAGAGCAGTTCCAGGTCCAGCATGCTAATTAGTTCCATATCCGTCACGCCAGCAGCAACGGACCAACTGCCTGCTGGATCGACTGCAGAATAAGCTGCTTAACCAACGGAATAAGCTACTAGAACCACTACTCAATATGATGTTAGTGGTGCTGCTTATAGAGATGGTGCTCCTCCCCACTTGGTTATATAAGCGAAGGGAAGCAGCGCATTATATTATAGGGCGCATTCACTGGTTATGGCACGGGGTCCCGATCTGGGTATGGGTCTAGATCTGTATCTGCTACCTTTACTTCTGGTGCTTAAAAAAATGCATCTTTTATTGGTGCTGCTTAGTATCGATCACGAAGGTTTTACTCTTGCTCTCTAAACTATGGATCTCGCTCTCGATCTACTGAATAAACTACTCGCTTTATATCTGCTTTTTAAACAACGGGTTATTCAACAGGACCAATTATTCCCGCAACCTTCTTATAAAAGTAAAAAGGGTAGTATATATAGCATTAATAAAATTGGTATCACCTGAACGATTATTAAATAATAGTAGTTTTTACCAATTGATCAGATTAATTAAGAGGATACAAATCCTGTGCCAGTTGCCCGAACAAAAATAGCAGCAGTAACAGAACTCTTTTTTAGTAACAGTGTAGCTTAACTTCGCTCCATAAATCTTTTTGTCAATATAATAAAAGGTGCGGAGCTCTTTCCCGACAAAGGAGGGGAAGGCATACTTTGAAACAATATCTTGTTGAGAAGGGTGGGAATAATAGAGCTTTCAGGCCCTCATTCAATTTAAAGAAGAAGGATAAAGAGAACCGGATAGATTGCCTCTGCCCCACTACACAAAGTGCCATTTCAAATAGGTGGAGTCGCTTTCAAAATATAGAGCGATCGGCGACTATTACGTATCTAATAGACCGACTTATAACCATTCCGTTTGAGATTTGCTGCTGGTGCGAGGACTGCCCCATTCATTAATGCAACATGTTGAAATGAATGTTGAGGGCAAGGTCCCGGCCGGGATCAATATCAGGGCAAGTACTCCATTTTGCCTGAAAGAGCAAGAGGTTATGGGTGAAATTAGGTTTCCAAACCCCTAATTTCACTTTTATGCAAAAAGTCATGTTGTTGCATTAAAAAAATGCATGCAGATGCAAAAGTGACTTAACCCTCTACTTGTCTCCGCTACTAGATCCATGCCACCTAGTAGAGTCTATCTCACACTCTACCCACCTGCCTATGCTGATAGAAGCCTCTCCATGCTAGGCAGTCCACATGGAGAACATCCTGAGTTACCCCAAAACTCAACAAAACCAAGTGCACAATAGATGGTGTGATCTAGGGACAAGTGTATGAATTATGGCTTATCCTCCAAGATAAGAATAATATAATACAAACCATATGCCACTGTGTGGAACCACGTGTAAATACCTTCATACCTCTCTAATACCATGAGCATACAAGTGGAGCAACCTAGAAAACAATGCAGTAGAAGATCCCATGCCTCCACATGTGTGCCAAAGATGTCAACAAGGGGTGTGCTCTACTCCATCTGGCAACCAACCAATCAAAGCATACCATGTCATTGTCAAATAGCTAATACTCACCAAAGTGTTCCCTCACCGAGCCAATATATCATGAACTGTACACAAATATAGCCTTTTTGAACGCCAGATCACCATAATAATGTGTGCATGACTAGAGCACCCATAGGAATAACCAAGTACTATGCTAAATAATCCAATGATAAAGATACTATACATCCTCTGGTAAAGGTATGCCAATGATAAACCACTGCATATAATCTCCAAGGTAGGCTACTCTTGAGGAGGGTAATAAGCAAACCATTATGTGAACTTGTGAAGCAACACTCCTTCCCAAGACAACTCAACAGTCAACACCCACCAAAGGTGGTTAACAAAGTCACAAGGAAAGTGTGTGCACAGGCTAAGACCCCCCTCAAGAAATCATGATACCCCATCAATAATCCTGCATCTAAATTTCTCTTGTAAAGGAAAATGCCAACCGATAGTCACTGATATCCATGCATCTGATAACAAGATATGGGAAAAAGCCACAACACTCCATGCGCAACCTGCCTAGGCAGGGTCTTTATCTAGATCAAATACTCCATGCTATATGACAGGGTAACAATGTCCACCATATTGATTAATTTAATGCATAACCCTAGGGAATTTTCTATTGCTAATTTTGATGAAAATATGCATGCAACAAACCCTCCACAAACGTGCATAAAATGTAGCCAAGTAAACAAGTAACGTGTACCTTGATCATATCTCAACAATGATATAATAATAAATTTCAAGACATGATAAAACCAGTGAAAATATAAATATTAGGCCAAAATGATTATATCTAGGTCTAGAGTTGATACTAGTGTGAAAAAGAGGGCTGAAATGTGTTGAATTGATCCTCAATTCTGCTGCTAGTCTAAAACTGCCTGTATTTATTGCAAGCTATTTTTTAGGGACTGTTTCTCACCAAAATCACCTCACATGGAGAGCGCCATATCTTAACTGCAGGTCATTGCACATACAAGTGAATGACTAAAAGAAAATTACAGAAGTTTGAAGGATTAATAATAATACTGCAGCCCAAACAGTGCACCATTAGTTCCAGCCTTTGCTTTAATGGAAAAAAATTCTAAAATTTGTGTTGTGAATATGAGAAATATATAGAAACTCCAATAATGATTGCCCCTTTTCAAAATGTTTTAATACTAGTCGCTTCTGAAAAGAGAAGAAATGCATGCCATTAAGTATGAAAGATAGCCCTTGGTAAGGAAATATAACTGTGGCGGTAAAATGAGTGTTTGACTTGCGCATTCTTTATATATTGGGCTAATAAGACGGAAAGCTTTGCATCCACTAACTTCAGGCAGTTACAAATAACTCGCATGTGTAGTTCTATAACTATGCAGCTTCATAGTATCAGAAACTGGACTTGGAATTTCATTGTCTCTGACTTGACCAGGGAGGATGCTGAAGTGCATTCAGGTTGAACATGGACAATGCCTAGTCAAATGTATGTTGAATTGTGTTTGAAGGTCATATTGTACTCCTGGAATCTGGGTTTGTGATGTTTATTGCAAAGCAGTGTTTGTATTTTGAATTTGGATTGATCTGAGTTGTGAGGCATGCTTATGCTATGTGTTTGTTTTAAGCAGGAATGAGAAATGAGATGGATATGAAAAATGTGTGAAAAAATTATTTCAGATATTTCAACCTCTCCAGGCATGAATATAAGTTCCTGACATCCTTATATGTGTATATAACCAGGTTAAAAAAGTTAAGCCGGATGTGTTAATTGGATTAACTGGAATCGGAGGTTTATTTACAAAAGAGGTATACCAAAATCCATGCTTATCTTTTCTAATGCTAACATCAGGATCATCCTTTGTCAGAGGAAAATTCATCGAATTGCTAGACGCACCATTTCTCTATTTTTTATATACTATAAACCTATATTCTTCAAGGAGAAGCTTGCTTGTGTTCTAGGATATATTTTCAGCTTGTGCAAGGAAACACGATTATTTGCCTCATTTGTTGAGTATATTAAGCTCTGAAATTCAAGCTTTGTTTTTCTTATATTGCAGAAGCATTTTGCTTTATTGCTGATCAAACAAATATACAACAACAATGCAGACAAAGGTTATATAGTCTAGAAAACGCCCGAAAATCTTGGGATCATAAAATAGTTTTCCAACTTGAACAGTGAAGATCTTTAAGAAAAGAGTTGTTAAAAATATCAAGCATTTTATTTACGAAACCATTTTCAATACATCATTACTGTCCAGCTCCATCAAAATGTGAATGTGTTTTTAACTTTTTCTTAGAAAAATACTTTTTATATTATACAGAAAACATGAAAGTACACGAAACAAAGAGTACATAATACCTAATACCTCATTGTAGCCAATACTAGAACAAGGTCAGAACAAGCATCTTTAATCAACAGAAATTCCTTGATCCTTGTTTGAGCATCAAGCCGATCAAATGTCATTCTGTTTAAAGACACCACGGAACCTGACAACCTGTCAAAGACATACATTTAATTTTCCAAATTGTATATGGTACTGAATCAAGGATGACAAGCCAAAGACCAGGAAATGACCAAGAGTAAGTGATTTGTAATTCCCTAACAGTGCCACATGTCAATAATTGGACCCCTGTAGTACATCAGAAAATCTGGACTGAACCAATTTTTAACATTTTTGCAAGCATACACTCCTAGAAGACATGTTTCATCATTTCTACTTTCCCACAATGTTATCAGGGAAATCTGCACCAAGAGATTTGCACAATAATTACAGACAACCAACCCTGTCATGTTGGTGTTATATAAAAAAACATAACCTGCTGGTGTTATGTAAAAAAATATAACCTAATATATAAATGTATATAAACATATCAATATTAAATATCAATATTAATTATTAATATTAATATGTATTAATAATTAACAATGATTAATTAGTTCATTAGAAAAAATAAAGAGATGTACCCTTTCATTTGAAAAGGCATGATAAAGCTTATATAAAGCCCGACCAATGTAAATGTAAATCATCATATCTTATTTATCAACTTTTATATCTATTCATGGATTATTTGTATTTTCAAAATTCAAGAAATTCCAATAAATAGATTTTTACCGTTTCAGTAGTATCAAAGCCAACCCCTTCTCGAGCTTCTGCTGATGGCCGGCTTGTAGCCAAACTCTCAAGCATTCCTTGAACCCAAATCCTTGATCTGCTCTTCCCTCCTTCCGTTCCAACTCTCTACACCTACTACTACCACACACACTTTTCATCATATTCCTCCACGATCCCCTTCACATATACTCGGCTTCCCTCACATACTCTTCCATTCGACTCTCATCCTCATGGCCACAACTCCAACTCCGCTGCACTCTGCACTCCACAGCCCTATCTCGTCCGTCGTTGTCTCCTCCTACGTAATTCTCCAACGCCGTTCCACTTTCTCCTACAATATTTTAATATTAATATATTTATAAAAAATTTAAAAATTTTAAAAACACTTCAAAAAGAAATTATTAATAATAATATTGTTATTAATAATATCTATTATTGAAATTCTCAAATATATATATATATATATATATTTATTATAAAATATTGTTATTGTTAGGAAACAAAAAATATAATAGCAATAATAATCTTATTATTTAATAATTTTAAATTATTACAATTATTTGGAAATATATTTATATATATATATAAAGTTGAAGGAATAGCTCTTTTTACAAATAACCATATTAAAGGCTATTGCGCCTTTCATATCTAACTCTTACTGAAGAAGTCGAAGACAAATTGTCACCACAGAAGTCAAAGGGTTCAAAGAAGAACACCATAAGTTAGGAGCTATGACAAACTCAAAATCAGAATACATTACAAAGCAACCAATAATTATCTACAATGCGAGATTGATAAATAGAAATTGATTAATATATTTAAAGAGCAAGGGAGTCATACCTTAGAAATTCAAAATTGAATACCGGAAAAAAATAATGAAGACTCCAAGAAAATGTTCATGTTATCATAGAAGGATGAGGAAATGTCACATTTAAAAAGTCACAATCAAAACTTAGAAGACCAAATCAAAAAGTTAAAGAATGACGAAACGTCACTGTATATAAGCGATCATATGAATTCAAAGAAGACATAAAGCGTTTAAACAAGCTCATCATGGACAAAGATTATGAATTGGCGCAAGTCCAGAGAAAGCTAAAAAGTCAAGAACCAGAGATATTTCGACATCAACAACAGAAGGAAGAACTCCAGCGAAAATATGACGACACTAAAAAGAATCACAAGTTAGAAATTACGAAAATCAATGACAAATTAGCAAGCAATATCGAAGAACTATTTCAACTACGAATTCATAACAAGACATTACTTATGAAAATCAAGAAACTAAAAAATAGTCGGAAGATAGAACTTTCCAATGAAGACCGAGTCGAAGGAAGAAAAATAATACAACAAGAAGAAAACCATCGTCTGAGAAATATTAATCAAGAACTAGAGGAACGAATCAAGAAGTTAAAAGAGGACAAACAGTCGCAAGACAAAAGGTTCGAGAAGATTCAAAATAATAATAATCTATTAGAGAACAAATTAGTTCAAATTTAGAAAGAAGCATCCAGACTCTCCTGAAAACAAACCCAAGTTGAGGAAGAAGAAACAAATACAAATTTGGTCCCCGTCACAGTTCAAAAGGAAGTCCATTCAGTAGAAAAACAAACAACAAGAACTCCTTATCGACACCCAAATTACAAAAAGCATTTTGACCAACCACAGGGTCAAAATAAACATAAACAGAGGAGATATGATTTCAGAAGATAAAGAACACAAAATGAACAAGCTAAGTAGAAATCGAGAAATTCCATCCAACAAAGCGGTTAATAAACAACTCCAATAAAGATAGACCTCGGATGGACAACTTCACAAATGATGCGACAATTTTTCTTGGGAATTCATAACTCATATTGGTTCTTTTTGTCAAATTTCATAGTTACTAACACAACGATCAAGAAGATGTCATTACAAACAAGACATCAAACGAAGCCTTGTCTTCTCTAAGCTTTGAGGACAAAGTTTCTCTTAAGGAGAAGGCAATGTTATATAAAAAATATAACCTAATACATAAATATATATAAACATATCAATATTACATATCAATATTAAATACCAGTATTAATATATATTAATAATTAATAATGATTAATTAGTTAATTAGAAAAGATAAAGAGATGTATCCTTTCATTTGAAAAGGCATGATAAAGCTTATATAAATCCCGACCAATGTAAATGTAAATCATCATATCTTATTTATCAAAAGTTTATATTTATTCATTGATTATTTGTATTTTCGAAAGTGGAAGTTCGAGAAGTTCCAGCAAACAGATTTTTACCATCAGTTGGATGCCTCTCTATTTGTACTGGTGCTTTTCGAGTCTAAGGGGGGTGTCCCTAGGGGTTGTATATTGTAATCAAACTTATAAATTCAGTATAAGAAACCCAACTAATTAGAACACACAAAACTCACTTTTGGCTGTCAATGAGCATTTCAAAGTGAAGAAAGAACATAATAAAAGTAATTATGGTTGAGATCATATCATAAAGAAAGTCATAGCATCGAAATATGAAAATACAGAAGGTGAAAATGTGCCTCGATTGAAAGGCAAATCAAGAAAACTGCATAAATAACTAACATACATTGCAAATGCTACTTAACCAAGCAAAAACCAATGAATCCAAGGAGCTTGATGTCAACCATAAATGGACCAAATTATATTTTATTTAAGCGATTGTTTGCATCTTAATAAACAAGAATATAATAGGTTACACTCATCTTTGTGGGACATCAATAATGGAAGTGGTGACAAGTCCCTGAAAATAGAAGAAACTGATCACTTGTTGCGGCAAAAAGTCCTCCAAAATCTGTTCAGACTCATCTTTGTACAAGGTATTTGAATGTGTTTAGAATTGACATGAAAGCCTTGACAACGTAACTGCTAAAAATTGCAATGTCCTGAAAACTGCTAGCATGTTTCCCAAAAAAAGCTTCATCGGCACCATGATGTCACAAGGATCAACTAAGGGATGAGGGCCATAGTGGCCATGTCTTTTCTTAAATTTGATCAAATTTATATTTTTTACCCACGCTGTTATCTTAGGAAAGTTTATTAGACAATCCAATTTTTGTATCTGAACTCTTATTGTATACTTCTGATTGTTAAGGATTTCCTCAACCGCTTCATAATATAATACCTTTACTCATTCTTGTTATAAAAATAAGTGGTGATTAACTTTGATTTTTTTATTAGAGCTACTAAAAAATTATTTATTAAGTCTAATTATCCTTGTGCTCGTTACAATCTCTATGGTTTCACCTTAGACCTTGTTCTTAGCCTTGAACATTTTGCTAATTCACCTTGTGCATGGACATTTGATTGTGGATTAGTAATTTGTCTCTTTTATGCTTCTAATTTCATTGTTTTATATATTTGAAGCATTTCCATTTAATTCAAGTACATCATAGAGCATATCATCTTAGTTATTGATTTAATTGGCATCTTAAGTACCTAGTTCCCAGAGGTGGACTAGGTTGAAAATAGACCACTCCCGGGAATGATAGGGATCAATTTGTATATATATTAAAGTTGTACCTGTAATGAAATTTGAATTTGACTCATTCTGTGAATGCATTAGGTGTTTAAAATGGTTTACGAACAATTTTGTAAATGTAAATATAAATTGCAAAGGAATTTTGCGGAATCCAACAGAACTGTTATCACGTATAGAGTAGCCAGGCTACCATATTCTATTTTTCAGATTTCAGTACACTTTTCAGCCAGTTCCCCTACATATGAGATGTTGAGATGAGCATCTATGATGAATCATGATTTGATTGATGGACTATAGTACTCTCCCATGCCATGACCGAGTCTCAGGACACTCAGATTTGGAGACTGATGTAGTCATTTTAGCTATTTACAGAGCAGTTATTGGTGCCCAGAGTTGTATCAGTGTTCTCTTATTGGACTAATGTTGGTTCATATCGATTATTTACATGTGTATGACTCAGCTTATATTATCTTGTGTTATGGTTATCATCACTCTTATATTCATTCATGTGACATGTATTAGCATTTAGTGTCATGATCTAGCGATCATATAAATATGTGGACTTGGATGTATTGTTATTATGTATTGATGTACCTACCCAGACCTAGAAGTTCTTAATCTATACTCATTGGTTTTACCCTCCTTAGGGAGAATAGAGGTAGTCATTCTCACCATACTTTGGCTTACTAGTGTTGGTTTCATTATTCATTGTCTCCACCCATCAATTACCTTCCAGTTATGTTCTCAACCCGACCTACTACTTGACTTATGGCATGGAGGACCTTTCCCCACTAGAGCCTTTGTTGGACAAGCCTCCCTGTTATTTGTGTCTCGGCTCTGAGTTTCCTAGGTTGTGTTGGCTAACCTGAAACAAGTAGCGCTTCTATCAATACAATGTATTTGGAAATGAAATGAATATCTTATGAAAAATCTCATTCATGAAAAGTAGTGTTTTAAAACATACGTGAATGCAAGGCTAGCCTATTGAAATTGGCTTTGAAGTACAATGAAAATAATATCTTAATACATCCATGAAAAGTCGTATTTTTCAACATACATGAATGCATAAAGCCTAAATAATAAAAATCTATGCAATAAAAACATGGGCCAAGGCTATGGAAAATCAAAGGCCCAAAAAAGCAATGGTTCCTAAAGTTATATCTAAGGATTGCTGGCCTTACTTCTATTGAGTTGAATTGTGAGCATTTGTAATGGTGAATAAGCACCTCTGAAGTAACTCACCCATTTGTGAGACACTACCATCCCCTTTGTTGTTGCTTGTCCGTCATATTCTAGAGTGAGTATCCCCTTTCCATATCCGAAGTGTCACAATGTCAAGTTGGTAGTCACTCTTTGGCCTAGCTTTGTGAATTTTAGCCCTCACCCTGCACTAGCAAATTGATTACAACTATGAAGTGAGTATGGTCTCGAAAGTCTGGTCTAGGTTATAGTTAATAAATGAAATCCTTTATATTTGGTTGATAGATCGCCAGTGAAATGATTACTACTTGTTATAAGTGTTATTTTGAATGATTTGTAGAGCATGTCTTGACCTATGAACACTTGCAGCAGATGGATGCTAACCTGAGTTATATCGCTAGTTATATGGTCATTTACATATTATTATTTTGTCTACCTGGATATTGTAGATGATCATGCAGAGACCTAGAGGGGGTATGAGTATACACCTTAGATGGATTTGGACTCTCTGAATCCAGTGAGACAACTTGTTTTCAATTTCGGGCATCGACAGAGATGATTAGGCTCAGTTTACCCTTCTGGTGCAGTTTCTGGTGCAGTTTTACTATACTGGATGGTTTGTCTGAGCAGAGAGATATTTTTCTTGGATCTCCTAGGGTGTTGTATGAGGCATGGGGGATCCAGCCACTTGTTTGTACCATATTACCCCCCTCCCAGAGAGCCTGGTGGGCTGAGTTGGATAACGCAGGGACCCTAGGAGGCAATTTCTGGCATATCACGTTTCCTGAGGTACATAAAAATAATTAAAATGGCTACTGAAGAATTCGATTTGGGATACTGAGGAAAGGAAATGGCATGGGATGAGCTCTGATGATGAGGATGATGTCTTCCGCTAATTCTCCAGCAGTTGCAGCACTTGGATGGACCCACATCTATTTTTCAGGCATATTATATTATTTTCTAGAGCTTTTGGAGGCTCACGATTTCCTCAAGAAGGTACAATTTCACAGTTAAAAAATTATATTATTTTATTGTGCCATGGGGACACCCAAAGGGAGTTAGTTAACACTCCCTGGACCCACCATGTGCTTCATTTATTTTTTGTTGAGTGGGATCCCCTCTCCTAGGGTGATTTAGTCCACTTTTATATTATATTATGGTATTGATCCATGTATTGTATGTTGAACTCATCTCAACCATTGATTAGAACATTTGTATCTTTTAATCTTAGCCACCAATTTGAAAAGTGGTTAAGATCTTGGTTCTCTCATTCCTATTTAAAGGAGAGAGCTTCTCATTTGTAAGAGGTCTTTGGCTCTTGGATCTGGATAATAGAAAAACTTTTCTTGTGGAAATTTCTTGGATCTCCTTTGCATCTGGTGTTCTTAGATGGTGATTGGCAAATCTTTTGCTTCCTAGCATTTGAGTATTTGTTGAAAGATCTATATATTTTTTCGGGAAACATTGTCTTGTCTACAGGAGGGCGACTTCAACTTGGGCATTTTTGCAGGGTTTCCTCAACTCGCTTGGCTTGGATGCGTTTTGTATTGGGGGGTTTTCATTAGCATCAATGCAATCTATGACTTCATCTTTCTATTTTTCTATATCTTTTGTTTTTTTCTCATGATGTAGCAAATCTGATATGGTTGATGTTTGTTGTATAAGAGAGAGGGCACAGTGGCTTCTTGGGGCAGAACGTTGGGCATAGACCTCACTCAAATCTTCTCAAATTGATCAGGATAGTAGGGATCATCATCATTAAGGCATCTACAAGGTTTTCCAGGTAATATGTACATGTTAGTGCTTCTCTTCCAAGTTCTCATTCCATTGGCATTTGTACTTCCATTTTTTATTCTCAAAACCCTAAATATAAAAAACCAAAAAATATTATGGCTCAATCCGCTTGAGTTCTCGGCAAACCATTTTTGGGTTTCGTAGATCAAGTCATGCCCTAAGTGGGTCTTCCTCAACGCTGAGCTAGAAGTGACTCTGTTGCCCTAGATCTGAGAAACACTGATCTTCAAACCCCAGTGCTACCTTCCATATTGCCCTCTTTTCTCGAAATTTGATTTTTTCCGGCAAAACCACTTTTTGGGTTTGTAGATCGGGTCTAAACCCAGGTGGGTTTCCTTCAACGCTGGGCAGAAAATGACTTCATTTCCCTAGATCTGAAAGGCACTGATCTCCAACCCTAGCGCTACCCCTTCTTTTGCCTTTTCTCCCTTGCATTTTGATCTTCTCCTGCTGACTTGGGTGCTTTGACACTGTCATACCTTCCTTCGAGTCTACCCCTTGGTACTAGGTAGCCCCAATTCCATTCTCACCTATTCTGCATTGGTCACGTTTCCCAAGGAAGTGGATATCTTCACCTCCTGCTAGTACCTTAACCCTAGATCTAGTAGTTACCTCATAGGCCATCTATGTCCCAACTTGGATCAAATCTCATATCTCCTAAACCCTGATCCAAAGCCTTGGTTCACCTAGTGACGTCATCCATAGATCTAGGGTTTCCATCACCTTACACCTTACGTACCTCAAGTCCATTTGATTTGACCTGGTGTCTAGGTCTAATCTCTCCTATCGGGAGTAGATCTGGGTCTCCCCCATTGTTGTCTTGGGCTAAGATAACATAAAGTGAAGACTGCCTCGATTGGCGTGACAACCATCCATTTGGGAGTCGAGGCAATCTTGGTTCCACCTCCTTAGTTGCTTGTCCCTCTACCATCCATCCTAGATCCATCTTATATAGGCAACTACAAGGTTGGTGCTAACAAGAACACTAAGGAAATGAAGATATATTTAACAAATAAAGACAATCTTTGAATTCAAGAAGCACCGGCGGGTGAATTTCCTAAATGAAGACAAATTTGAACGTACTGAGCTGCAAAATACATAATTCAGTAATTCTTTACATACATAAAGGCTTAACATGAAGTTATTTATGAATCTGAAGCAACAAAACAATTATGTATACAATAAGGACAAAAGAACTCCATACACTATTGTATTTACACAAAAGCTTTAAAGATCATGACAGAAGCGAAAGAGCTTTGAATTTCTGACATAACATTCAACATTTAATCGCAAAAGAGTATACCGACACTCAATTGGGCCAAATTTGTTGCATCATGCTTTATTATCCTTCTCATGAATCCTCTCATGCAATGGACAGTATTACAATGGACAAAACACAGTGGAAGAACTCTATGCAGGACTCTATCCTTAATCTCAGGCAAAATATTTACATGGACAAAAGTATTCATACGACTCAACATATTAGAAAGAAAACTTCTAATCCTAAAAATGTCAACTACGAGCTTGTGGCTCGTATTACATTATATAGACTTTGAGTGCAACTGAATACAGTTGAGACTTATTTTGACCTGTAACTAAATAGTAATAGTATGTTGACTAATTACTTTTTACAGTAAATCTTTTCATATTTACTTTATTATACTTGACCCTTTTTATTTCTACTTTTTGGGCTCACTTTTCTTCTTTTCTTATCATGTGTTTGTTGTCCACGCATGTATACTTGAGGTGACTGCATTGGATGACCTTGGGGAATGCCGGCATGGCTCATCTTTTGCAATAATTATGCGTATGCTTGGCTTTCAGCTGGCAATTTACGTCCACTTGGCTGTTGAGTTGAAGTTTGGCCCAAAGTATGCCCTGCTGGCTGTGTCTGAGGAGGCAATGCAAATTTGTTGTACCTTGTGACTAATTGCCAATCCTTCCCCAATAGAATTTTATGTGCCTTCAGGTTTTCTAAGGCAAACTTTGCTTCTAACTACCTTTTATAAAATTAAGGTTCTAAATCTCTGAAGAGAGCCTTTAAACTTATGCATATTTGGAAACAGTGTCTTAATATGCCCACTGCTTGTTCTCCGCTAATCACTCCTAATATCTCATGCTGGCGCTCTTCATTTCTCTTATGGGTCAAAAGTGATTGGTACTTCTCTTTGGAATGAAATTTTGCATTACCATCCCAAAGTGATGGAAATCCCAATTTTATTACTCCATTAAACATGCTTTTAAAGGAAGCAATGTCATATGCAAGTTGATTGTTGTTGTTTTGCATGAATCTAAACAGGGTTTGCTTCAATATCATTTTCTTAGCTATCTTGATTATTTGTGTTCTACTATCTAATTGCAGGTATTTCATTTAGATACTCGATGCTCTCTTTGGCTTGCTTTGGCTTATCTGCCAACATTACATCCATTTGTTTCATTTCTTCTTTAGATGACTTGTAAGTTTCCATTTTTTCCTTTCATCAGCTCACAGAAATCCCAGTTGGTCATGAACAACTGTGCAATCCTATCCCACGGCTCCTAATTTACACTTCTGAGTAATTATTCTCCTTGGAAATCCATCTGTAAAGAAACTACCTGGCACTTGAGGTCATCAATATCTCTCCTTAAATCTGAAATGTCGTCATCCTTTTTACTTACACCCCCCTCCAACTCAGTTATTTTTTTTCTTCTGATTTAGGTCATCCTCTAGATATTTTATCTTGGTGTCTTTATCTTCTTCCACTTTTGTTGGCTCTAGAGTGATGTTATATCCCTCCTTATCATCGACATTGACCACCTCTGTCTATAGAGTGATGTTATATCCCTCCTTATCATCGACATTGACCACCTCTGTCTATACATTAGGTTGTCCAAGATCGCTTGCACTTGGTTCCCCTTATACTGAACCTTTTCCATCTTGTATATTGGGAGATACAACTAGAATGACTTTTTCGGTGGATATAGAGGTTTTCTGCATTTTTAATGCAACAATTTAGAGTTGAATCTCGTTGATTTCCTCTTTTCTATCTTCAACCAAATTCTAAAAGTACAACATGTTTGCATTTTCATTTTCTTCATGAGCTTGCCTTAGCTCTAGAGTTTGCACCAGTTCTGCTATTGGGACTTTTAATTTCTTCTTTAGAGTTTCTATCTCATTGTCTTTTTCTTTCAAAATGCTTGTAGCAGATGCACTATCCTCTGGGTTTACACTTAATGCCATTATCTTTTCTTCAAGGTTTTTGATTACTACTTATTTGGATTTCACAGTTACTTTCTCTGCCTTCCACAAATCTTCAACTATCTAAAGATCCACTCTAAACTTATTTTTTGTTTTGATGGATTGTATAACCTCGTTGCATATCATGTCACTAGTCTGTTTGAAGAAATCAACCTTATCTATTTTCTGAATTTTTTTCAAATTCATCTGATATTCATTTGCTCTAAAATCACTCATGCTTGTTGGATTTGGAGATGTAGGTTGCACTACAGACCATCTTAAGACTGTTAAATTTGAGAAACATAGATCTACAGGCCAATATAATATCTATTGGAAATGAATTATGTAGTGGAATAATTAAGATCAATATACACTGAGCATAGAATTCATGACAGAAATTTCAGATAAATCAGACAAGGATTGCTGAGATAATCACAACATTAATATTCATTAATTAATCAGTAATACAATGATAGTACAATAAATAGAATTTGAATATTGTGGATAGGATTTGAATCTACCAACTCTAATTGACTATTTATCTAACTCAGTGTGTCTAAATCACAGTTGGAGCTCACTAGTCTAACTTCGGATGTCTAAATCAATCTACAATCAGTTAATGGATAAGGTAGGTGGACAAAAGGTGCCACACTCCCTGTGCGCATGCAAAACTAGCGCTAGGCTAGCTGATAGTGATCTAACTGATTGTAACTGGAGGATAACCTAGCGTAACTGCTTACCTACCATAGCCAACTAAAGGAGGTTGCTGGTGGCACTCAGAGTGGGCTCTTATAATGTAGGGATTGGTCCCAGAGGCACATAAACTCATACATGCACATGTAGTAAGTGGCATATAAACTCTAGGTGTGTCCCCCATACTTTAGTACAGTGATAATAACTTACTAAGTTAGGAAAAATGACCAGATAAACTATATTTGACAAAGGAGGATTAATTAATCCTAACACCCCCCTTAATCCTAGCTTTGGACAACTTGGACCCTAACAACTAGGCCAAAAGTCACCCATACAATCTAAATGAAAAAAATACTGCTTAATAAAATAAGGAAAATGGGAAAACCTCGTGACAACCCTCACCCGCCCCCCCCCGCTCCCCCTCCCTCCCCTCAAAATAAGCAGGAATCTGGAAACAAGCTATGTGAGCATAGTTGTCATTGATGACACCCATTAATGACAAAGGAGTGACAAAGAGACAAAGGCGTGACAAATGTTGATGGATGGTTGATATGAATTCCTTGTGGATGATGTGGAGTGGGTATTGTGACCCATCTCGAGCTTCTTGGATAAGTCAATTAACAATCAAGAAGCCAGCGCATGAAGTCTTTGATTGTCATAACCCTATATGTATATAAAGTAGACCATTATTAATGAAGAATGCGTGAAGAACTCAAAATGGGCATATGGCATGTAACCCTTGCATATACTTGGCATGTTTTCTTTTAAACAAGTTGAATTTTGACTTATGTGATCTAAATGACCCATACAGTGGTCATTTGTTGCCACGTTGGTGACGTATAAAAATAAATAAATAATACTATCATACGTGTTGAATCGGCCCAGTAAAAAGGAAATTAAATTAAGAAAAATACATAAAATATATACATATAAATTATAGCAGGTCGGCTCAGTAAAATCCACTGGAAACCAGTATAAATAAGCTGTGACACTTCATTCAAAAACGAAAAAGTGAAAAGCTCTGAAATTCGTGACTGTTTCTGAGGAAAATTCGTGGGTTATACAGACTGTGGCAGACTGTGGTTAAAGAGATTAGCGGCTAAGACTTTTGTGGGTATTCTGGTAGCAGCAAAAAAGAGCAGCCAACTAAAGAATTTCAGACTGATATATAGCAGCAGCAAAAGGTGGACAAGTGGATTTCGTGGGAGTGATTGTGAGCTCTGTATCTCAGGTGCATTAGTGGACTGTTAGAGCCGCAGTGAAGGAGTTGAAGACAGTGACAGATGTAGACCTTTTCTTTCTTCTATGTTTTTCTTTTGGGACTGAGGCAACAATAGAGTGAGTTGTAGATTGGATGGTGGAACCGTAAACTGATTTTTGAGTGGTTTCTACACTGTTATGACAGCCATAGTTTGAAGAATGTTTGATCTTTCTTTCTCTGTGTTTTTCGGGCAGCATTGAGGCAGCCAAAAGAGTTTCTTAACACAAGGACAATCTTTGTGGATATAAACAGAAGTTGACAATTACAATAGAGATAATTTCAATGATGACTTGATTAGGCTATGATGATTATGAGTAAACAACAGAAAGGAGGAGGGTGTTGATCTTGTGACAAAGACAAGTAGGACAAGACATGACTGAGGTCAAGATAGGTATTGATGTACTGAAGACAAGAGCAGTGGTCTATGACAGTGACAGAGATAATAAATTGAAGGCATGAATGTGGAAAGGATGATGACTTGTACAAACCTCTGAAGAATTGACTTGAGTAGACATAGATGATTGGCTTGACAAGTTGACAGGAAGGTAACTTGGCATGGTTAATGAATAGCAGGAAGATGACAAGCAGTAGTTGAATGAGTGGCAAAAGTAAAGTAATCACCATGCATTTGCAAGATGGGTCTTGCACATTCTTTTTTAGTTGGAACTAAGAAAAACCACGTAGGGTCTTGGCATAGAAGTTGGTGCTTCTCAGTCAGTTGAAGCTGATGTTGACCCCAAGGCGGTGGCCTTCAATGTAACCAATATCAAATTTGTTATAATAAAGTTTACAAGTTGATCTTATGAAGTGTATTGTGTTGTCTAGGTGATTGATTGATGTTTATGTACTTATGATGATCTTTGTTTAAGTAGTTGAAGAAAGTTGAAATTGTAAAAAGTGGTGGCCCACTGATTCACACCTCCTCTCAGTGTACCATTGTGTCTATCAATTGGTATCAGAGCGGGCCTTCAACACAAGTCTAACCAACTTGAAGGAGATCAGTAGACACACAATGGATGCAAAGTCATGTTATCACATATATAGTAGCTAGGCTACCATATTCTATTTTTCAGACACAGTACATTTTTCAGCCAGATCTCTTACATATGAGATGCTGAGATGAGCAGTTTTTTATGGATCATTATTATATTAGTGGACTATTGTACTCTCCCATGTCAGGACCGAGTCTCAGGACACTTAGATTTGAGGACTGATGTAGCCATTTATGTCATTACAGAGCAATCATTGATGCCCAGTTTTATGTCAGTACTTTCTCATTGGACAGATGGTGTCTCAGATGGATTATATTGCATGATTATGACTTAGCTTTTTATATTGTGTTATGGTTATCATTGCTCTTATACTGATTTTTGTGACATGTATTAACTTGTGGTATCATGATCTGGCGGTCATAATTATACGGATTTGGATGTATTTTGTACTATGCATTGATGTCTCTACTCTGACCTTGAAGTTCTTGATCTATACTCATTGGTTTTACCCTCCTTAGGGAGGATAGAGGTAGTCATTCCCACCATTGTTTTGGCTTGCAAGTGTTGGCTCCATCATTCATTGTCTCCACCCATCTATTACCTTCCAGTTTAGTTTTCAACCCGACTGACTTCTTGACTTATGACATGGAGGATTTTTTTCCTCGCTAGAACTTTTGTTAGACGAGCCTCCCTATTTATATTGTGTCTCGGCTCTAAGTTGGTGACAAAACTTGCCTATGGTAAGTTGGATAGTATCCCTAAATCATTCTGGTCGGTTGTCCCGATGTTTGGCACTGTGCAGAACTCCCCTTGGTCACTTGAGATGTTGTTGACTAAAACTGAAAGCTCATGTACTACTTGTATTGAAAATATTGAATATGCACCCATGGAAAATGAAAATTATAAAACTGTGTTTCTTAACATATGCTTAACATATGTAAAGAGGGCAAGAGCAATGAAATGCTAAAATACTCCTTGAAGAGTATAAGAAAAGGTCCAAAAAGAACAATGGTTAAAAATATGCTATATCCAAATATTGCTGACCTTATAAATATAAATATGTCTCGGATGAAAGCTGCGATTAGCTGTGCTTTTAAGCACTGGTGAAGTCCCAAAGGGTCATATAGGCCAAAAAGGCCATGGAATAAAATGATGATCCTAGTGAACTTGGATCAAGCTTGATGTAGTCATGATGCCTAAGTTGAATAAGCACTCTCTAAACAACTCACCCATTTGTGAGGCACTGTCATTCCTTGTGTTGTTTGTCCGACATTGGTTATAGTGAGTATTCCCTTTCCATTATCCAAAGTGTTATGATGTTGAGCAGGAAGTCATCCTTTGCTTTAGCCTTGTAAATTTCATCCTTCACCCTTCACTAGCAAATTGACTACAGCTATGAAGTGAGTATAGTCCTGAAAGTCTAAGTCTGAGTAATAATAAATAAAGCCTTATATATGTATAGGTTGATGTACCGCCAGTGAAATGAATGCTACTTGTTCTGATTGTTGCTTGAATGAGTTGTAAAGCATGTATTAGTCTTTTAACACTTGCAGCAGATGGATGACAGTTTGAGTTATTATTGGTGTTTGATCATTTACATATGGTTATATTGTTTATTGGATATGATTGATGATCAAATAGAGACCTGTGAGGGGTATGAGTATAAACCTTAGATGGATTTGGACTCTCTGAGTCTAATGAGATATTTTATTTCTAGCTCTGGGCACTTGTAGATATGATCAGGCTCATTCTGCCTTTCTGATACAGTTTTTCTTTGCAGGTTGATATGTCTGAGTAGGGAGATGTTTTAGTTGGATCTCCTAGGGCGTTGTATGGGAATAGGGGGTGTAGCCACTTGTTTATACCATAGTACCCCCATCCCAGAGAGCCTAGTGGGCTCAATTTGACAATGCAGGCACCCTAGGAGGCTGTTTTGGCAGGATCACGTTTCTCGAGGCAGATTAAAAAATGATTAAATGGTTATTGAAGAAATCGATTTGGGCTACTGAGACAAGGAAATGACATGGGATGAGTCACAATGATGAGAGTGATGTCCTCAGCACCTTCTCCAGCAGTTGCAGCACCTGATTGGGCCCACACCTATTTTTGGGCATTTTTATATTATTTTTCTGGAGCTTTTGGGAGGCTCACGATTTCCTCAAGGAGGCACAAAGTCAAAGAATTAAATTATTATATTATTTTATTGTGCCATGGGGACACCCAGAGGGAGTTAGTCAAACACTTCTTGGACCCACCATGTGCTTCATTTATTTCTTGTTGAGTGGGTTACCCTCTTTATGGGTGATTTAGTCCACTTTGGTACTTTATGGTTATATTGATCCATGTATTTTAAGTTGAGCTCATCTCAACCATTGATTAGAACATTTTATCTTTTAATCTTAACCACTCGTTTTGAAAGTGGTTAGGATTCGGTTATGATTGTGGTTCTCTCATTTATATTTAAAGGAGAGAGCTTCTCATTTGTAAGGGGTCTTTGGCTCTTGAATCTGAATAATAGAAATATTTTTCTGTGGATATTTTCTGGATCTGCTTTGCATCTGATGTTCTCAAATGGTGATTGGATAGTCTTCTGCTTCCTAGCATTGTGGAAATTCTTGTGAGATCTATATTTTTTTGCTATCATTGTTTTGTCTATAGGAGGGCGTTTCGGCTGGAGCGTTTTTGCAGGGGGGCCAACTCGTTCGGTTTTCTTCGTCTTGGATCAGGGGGTTTTCATTAGTTTCATTGTGATCTATAATTACTTCGTTTTACTTTCTTGTAGAATCTGGTTTCTTTATCTTGTATTAACAAATATGATATTGTTGACGTTTGCTCATGCAGGATAGGGGGCGCATTGGTGGCTTGTGGCTTACATCCGTCATAGAAATCACTTGGATCTTCCAAAATTGATCTGGATAGCAAGGATCATCACTGTTAAAGACTTCTACAAGCATTTCTAGGTAAAATCTAATAGGTAAGTCTCTTCTCTTCAGATCTTAATCCATTGTACCTGCTTTTCTTCAATTTTTTCTGAAAACTCTTAAAATACTAAAAACCCTAAAATGTACTAAATCCGGGAACCGTCCGATCTTTGGCCAAACCACTTCTAGGTTTCATAGATCGGGCCTCCCCTTCACTAAATATACTGCAACGCTGGTCAAATTCCTACTGGTTTGACCTAGATCTGATTTTTAGCCCGAAAACTGCATAACCCCCCACATAAAATTTGACCTGCTAGGGTTTTTACTTTTTCTAATTTCTGACTTCATAGACTGATAGATCAAGTCCCACACAGTCCAAATCACCCTCAACGCTGTCCAGATTCATGGCAGTTTGACCTAGATCTGATTTTTAGACTGAAACAGCCCTAGCGTCTTCACTGAAAACTGGACTTTTCTAGAGTTTACTTTTTCTGAAATCTGACAGGCTAGGCTGATAGATCAAGGCTTGAGCACTCCAGAACACCCCCAACGCTGATCTAGTTCCTGCCAGGTTGCCCTAGATCTGAAAAACTGACTTTCAGCCTCTTAGCCCCCCTCATCAGATTTTGGCTTTTCCAAATCTGATCTTTACTGAAATTTTTTTATTTGGGTTTGTAGATCGAGCCATTCTGATCTCATTTCCCCTCCAACTCTGAGCTGATAGTCTCCTGGTCGCTCTAGAGCTGTAGATCTGCCTCTCCAAACCCTAGCGCTAGCCCTCCTTCTGTTGGTTTTCCTATAACCTGAATCTTCTGGGCCAAATCCTTTTCTGGGTCCATAGATCAGGGTATATCCTAGGTGGGTTCACTGAAATGTTGTGCCGATACTGACTCCATTGTTCAATGCACAAAAGACACTGATCTCCTATTTCTAGCGTCAGCCCTAAATTGACCTTAATCCCACTCTCTTTGCCAACATTCATTGATAACTCAAGTTACCTATCTTCCACTGAGTATGTCTCCTTGGTACTAGACAGTCCCAACTCTGTCTTTGCTCACCCTGTCACAGTTACGTTTCCCAAGACAGTGGTCATCTCCATCAGTTGCTAGTACCTAAACCCTAGAGCTAGGGTTTCCATTCACCTTGCACCTTGCGTACCTCAAAGCCCCATTTGATATGTTCTGGTGTCTAGGTCTGATATCTCCTGTCCGGAGCAGATTCGGGTCTCCCCCGTTCTTGTCTTGGACTAGGATAACATAAAGTGAAGGCTGCCTTGATTGGCGTGACAACCATCCATTTGGGAGTCTAGGCAATCTTGGTTCCACCCCTTAGTTTCCTGCCCCTCTACCATCCATCCTAGATCCACCTCACACAGGCAACTACAAGGTTGGTGACAACATTTTGGTGCCTTTGCCGGGGAGGTAGAGGCCTACCTTGGTTCAACATACCTCACCTTTCCCTACGACATATCTTTTATTGGTGAATTACTTGTGTGGTTCACCTGGCGACTCCACTAAGGATCGTACCCAACATATTAATCTTATGTTCTTAGAGCATACCATAAATCATAATGAATTCAGATGTATTTATGAGGCACATGAAGGAAGTAACCAAAAACATGATTGAAAATACAAGACAAATAAATGAAAGGGATAGATGGAGGTCAGACTACAGGTATGAGGATGATCTTGAGCATGACTATGGGTATGAATCTAGTTATCACAATCTTTATGATACCCACCAACTTCCTCACCCATGCAACAAAGATTTCCCAAACATCCCGAGTGGATCTGTAAGTCGACATGAACCTAGAAGTCAATCCCAGTCAAATCCTTATAGCCAAGTAACCCGAGCTGTGAAAAAACAAGACAGACAGTCTCCTCTTGACTTTTCTGAAATATCGAGGGCACCTCATCCTATGCCAAACAATTACACTAGGAGGATGCCCTGGTTCAATGGAAATAAGGATATATCTATTGAAAGTCATCTGGATATTTTGTGGGATTACATGGAATCTAAAGGTGCAAACAATGAAGATGTTTATATGCGAGCCTTAGGAGAATCCTTGCAAGGGGATGTTCAACTATGGTTTGATCATTTAGCACCAGAATCCATCACTGGTATGACATGTTCACAGATTTGTTAATTTATAGTTGGAGTAGGAACACTGACAAAATTTTAGAGTGTCAGTCTAGCAATGATTATGCCGTTGATAATCAATATATTGACGAAGTGCTTTCTCAATTGGACCATTCCTCTCCTGATATGTTCCAAATTATGAGCGTGCCTGCAATTCATAAGAATGTTACAGAGTACTTCGAGAATAATGTTTCAAAACCTCATGATGAAACTAAGAGGGATATGAATCAAATTATACGAGATACTCTGTTATTATTACCTGAAATAGTCACAGAGCAAATCCTGGATTTGATCCATGGAAGGGAACCTAACATGCACCATCAAGAAGCATCCATAGTTGAGCCTTCCATTTGTGAGTCCATTAAAGAGCCTTTAGAAGAGGAACTCAATAGCCATTGCCTAAAAGGTGATAATTTGAGTCAGTATCCAACCTATCCGAAATATAATCTTGCAGCACTTGTTTGAAATGTTTATCATCAGTCAAGGCATACTCAGGCAATGAAGGCTGTAAACATTTAATCTTGCTCAGGAAATTTCTCAAGACTACCACAAAGATTAAGGTTAAAAGAAGGAGAGTCTCTTATGTACAGAGCTATTGATGGCTTAATATAACATCCTTAAAAAGTGTTCTAATGACTCTCTTGACAAGGATGTCTTCAAGAAACACCTGTTGTTGGTATCTGATGGTATGACTTATTTTGTTGTACCATTCAACGAGAAGACAGTTTTTAATATCCTGAAGAACATTTGGCTCTGAACTAAGGTCATCAAATTTTTGGAAAAGAAAAGAATAGCCTACAATGGATGAAAGTAAGCAGTCTAGAGAGTTATAGCTAACAATGCACAGTCAACTGAAGTTAATGACTGTGGATATCATTCAAAGGAAGACTGTCACATGGCATGCCAATTTTAAGATCACTCAAAATGATCTGAGGACTTCTTGAGTATATGAGAGCCAGATTAATAACTCAAGGAAAGACAGTCAGATATAGCATTGAGAACTCTATCAGCAGCAGGGAGGATGATCTCTATAGGAATTCTACAAACCTATGTCACCTGACACGAGGACACGGGACATGAAGGACACGGGGATTCAAGTGTCCAACATGGACATGGTGACCCCTAGAATCAGGACACGTAGGACATGTTATATATATATATTTTAAAAATTATATATATTAAAAATATAGACATATAGATCCAAATTTTTAAAATATTCAATAGAAATCAAAATCAATGCACATTTAACATTGGAAATTACACATTTAAATCCTTCAAATCTTCTTCATCTACACAACAAACACACTTTAGAGCCATCTCCACACTTGAAAATGATAAAAAGAAAGTGAAAATTTTGATTTAAAACAATTCTGAGCTTTTTTTTAGTGGAAAATGAGTCCTAGAGTCAGGACACGTTGGTGACAGTGTGGGACACGCATGTCCTAAATAGGGACACGCTGAAATGTCATGTCTGACACGCTCTGTTAGCGTGTCCATGTCGGACACGGTACACGCAAGCCCTTTTGGACGTGTCCGGTTTCATAGCTACAAACCTAAAGAGAAGAATTGAAGAACTGTCTGAAGCATTGATTTTGGTACAAGTTATAAGAATTTGTGAATGCATTTGAGGACTGTTCAAAGGCAGATTTGAAGCCTTTACAGAGATGTTAAAAACAAAGTTTCCTATATCAGACTTAAAGGAAAGAACATGATGGAGAGATAAGAAATTTGTTGATCTCACAGGAGTTTAAAATGCCTAATCAAAAGCTTCCTGAAATAGACTTGTTGTGGAATAAATCTGAAGAGATTATGAGGTTAACAAATAAAGAACGTCGGGAAACAACATGAAGACGAACTAGAACAATTCTCAACACATTTGCATGAGGTTTCATACATGTCGTGATCCTAGAAGAAACAATCTTATATTTTAATGAAGAGATGTCAAGGTTATAGAATTGGTTAAAAGCTCTTTGGGAATGATCTAGACTCTTCTATATTTGACCTGCATCTGGTGAGTCCTAATGAAGACTTGAAGAAAAGGACTAATAATAGTCTCATTATGTTGCAAATCCACATAACTGTAAATTATTATGGAATATATTGTTGAGTTAGAATGTAGCCTGGATTAGTAAAGAAGAAGATGAGTTGCTAACCGACTAAGTTGTTCCAAGTGCTACTTAAAGGTATCAAAATTCCTGTATAAGTTTAAGGATAAATCTAGATGTATTCAAAAGGCATTAAAGCACTCCTCCAAACATTGGAAGCAATGGATTTGGAGGACCTTGAGAGTATTGACAGATGGACATGTACTGAGCTCAATGGACAGACCATACACTGAGCAGAGTTGAAATAATGAAATAAAGTCAGCCCCATACTCTTCAGATCTAAGGACATAAAGAGTAACTTAGATCAGCTTGAAATCAGACTTGAGCAGAATTTGAGCTCTCAGTTAGCACTCAGAACAAATCCTTAAATTGGTCCTAGATCATATTTGGGTGACTGTAACATCCATAGTTGGATATTCTCAATCAACTCGGAATGAACCCCTAATTTCTGAAATAACCCACATATCCGTAGATATAAAATGATGTATATATTGATAAATAAGTCATAAGTGATAAGTTACAATTGAGGGCCCGTTATTTATATTTTAGCGGAATACCCTTTCATTAAGAGTCATGTCTTTTTGTAAAGACATTATTAATTATTATTATTTATTTTATATATATATATATATGTATGTTGATGTTTATTATTATTATTTTATTATTGTTTGTTGTTATTATTTAAGTTCGTTACATTGCCTTCCCCTTAAGGGAAGCTTTGTCCTCAAAGCTTCATTAACAACGACGTCTGATTTGCTTGAACTAGGAATGATTTTAAGAACCCCCCCTAGATTTATATGTATAAAAAATGGGCGAATCTCTCCGATATATAGGAAAATTTGAAGGCGATTTTATCAATAATATAATATTTATATATAAAAAATTTGGCGAATCTTTCATTTTATTATATAATGTTGTAAAATCTTGGCGAATCTTTCATTTTATTATATAATATTGTAAAATCTTGGCGAATCTTTCACTAAGTTATAAGATACTGTAAAATCTTGGCGAATATTTAACTTCATTATAAAAAATTGTAAAAAATGGCGAATATTTCACTGATTTATAGAATATTGTCAAAATAGAGGAACAACAACATTAGTCAAATAACATGAATCACATCATCAACAACAGAACATGTAGACTCACAAGTAACAACTGGAAGGTGTCAGTGAAACACAACTGCACTGACTAGATTCAGGGCAAGTGGGGACTCCACTTGTTATCTCATCCCTTAATGGTCCAGCGGACATGTGGGGACCTGAATCTTGACAAAGTGATAAACTGATAGAATCATACATTATGCTCGATCTTGGCCTCCACTAGCCAATTATGGTCATGGAGGCTAATACAATTACACATTGTAATTATGCTAATTGATTATTGCATTAGATGAATGTTGGTCTTGTGCCAATAGGTATCCTACGATCAATGCATAGGAACCTAGTGCATAGACCATTTTTCTCTTCGCTTAGCTATGTAGAGATCGTTTATTTTTTTGAATAACATTAAGTATTTACAAAGAAAATATACAATCAGCGTAAAAGAATTGAAAAATTGAAGACAATTAATTCATGCAACTAAAAGTCAATAAATAAATATTTTCTCAAACCCTAAAACCAACCTTGATTCAAGCTACAACAAAGGGTTAAATCAAGCATCGAATGAGAACTAGAAGCATTCAAAGGACTTAACATAATATTTAACCAAAATACACACAAACTTCAAAAATCGACAAAATGCTTCAAACAAAAGCAATAAACAAACCATAAAAAAATTTCAAGATATTCGTGCTAAACGCCAACATGGTTTTGTGTACTTGAATGAGCACATTCTTACTTAGCAAAAGTGTTGTCAAATTAGTTATTTATCATTTAATGTTAGGAAACTATCTATGTGAAGAGATAGCTCCTAGGCCCAGCTTTCTCAAATTCCAACGTCATTTGCTGTCACATACAAGAAAGATACAATGTAAGAGATAAATATCAAACCATCAATCTTAAAATAAGCTGCATGAAGGTAATGTAGCTCAAATAATCAATGTTACAACAAAAAAGTACAATGTAGAATCTATTTGTACCTAAAATATGAACTCAAATTCATATACATTGATCACCACTGACCAGCAAGGGTACATGGAACACCTAGACCAAAATAAGACTTAAGAAGTTTAATAGTATTAGGCTTCAGAACATGGTTCTCTTGCAAGTAAGATTTAGTCATTCAAGTCTGTCCTTGAGTAGTGTTTTAGTAATACTCAAGCCTGCCATTAACCTTCTTCTGTTCAAATTTAAATCCAGTTATTTTGTGTAGATCCCATTATAAATTACTCTCCCATTGAGGATCACCTCATCATCTTTCTCATGTAAATCCAAAGTTCACAAGGTTCAATAAGACATATATAGAAGCCCAAAAAGTCACGGCCCTATCTACAACAGCCCACAAGGTCAAGCAAGGTCACAAATGTCGCGACCCAACATAGAATCGTCAATACAGTCACATATCAGCCTAGGAAGGTTTAGTAAGGTTTAGCAGCCTGATCAAGACTACGACCCAGCTCAAAAAAAAAAAAAGCAACAACCTCAACAATATACAGGAATTAAACAATAGAGAATCAGTACCATCAATGAAGTACAAACAACCTCACAAGATCTTTGGTTGATAATGACAGTCTTCTGGACCAATTCGAAATTCTCCGATGAAAGCATGAATCATAACAAAGTAACCACCAATCTGAAACCCCAAACTGCGCTCTTCATCTCGGAGAAAACCGCCATGGAAAAATAGAGTAGAAAACACACAAAAAAGGCAGAAAAAACCCTCACCGACGGGAAAAAAACACTAAGCATCGGGCGAAAACCTCCTCATCGGCGAACGGAACAACTATATGTTGGATGGTTAGTTCACTAAGCCGCCGCAACGGCGGAAACCATATAGACTAAGGGTTCCGCGGAAAAATAAAATGTCGGCAAAATAAAACACTAAAAACTGTCGTACAGGGATCGGAGATCAGAAGGACTAACCATAATGCGTCGGCAGAATAGTTCATTACACAACCGCAATGGCGGGAGCCAGACAGAGTAAAGGTTCTGCAGTCTGTTGCCCACCTATTTCGACTAGGTGGCAACTCCATGTACATGAGGGTGTACATAATTGTACCTTAGAAAATCTGAGGATTTTTCAATTTTGCAGGGCTATTGCCCCTTTGTAAAACGAAATGTCCGCTCCCCTGCGTGGAAAATTAATGTAATTTTATGAGCTAAGTATGGTCATATAATATGGATGCCACACCATGGAACTGGTTGTTAGGGAAGTCCCCTCATCGAGTGTTTTTCCCTTTCCAATTGACCTTGTTGTATAAACGAGTTTAATCGGTTTGGTTTTCACTCAAAATCCTCCAAAGTGGTGACGGGCGTTCTACCAGTCAAGTCCATGAGGTGGCTAAGGCTTCAAGGAGTGATTCATGACCATGCTAGGCATCTGTATAGAGTCTTGCGGAGTTTCGTTGTGTTGTTGTATTTTTAATTATTTTTTCAAGTTAATTAATTTCACCCCTTGGTGATTAATTAACTCAGTTTTTGATGTAATAATGTAATTGCTCAAGCATGGCATTTTGTAATAGGGGCTATGAATGCAAAGTAAAATTGCTATGAAACCCCCTAAGCCACTGCTTCGAGTCCCATGTCGTTCTGATAGGCAGTTCAAGAGATAGACCGATTTTGGTCAGGAGGGGTCTATCTCCCTAGGAAAAATTTTTAATTTTCCTAAGTCAAAAATCATATTATTTGATTTTGAAGAAAAAAATCAAATAATGCCATGGTAATTTTGTTTGGGGGTTGTTAAGCTTAGGAAAAATTTATTCCAAAATTTTCCACCCCCCCGTGGCCAAGATTTAATTTTTTCAAGTTATTTTTAATTTTTTCCTAAGTCAAATTTGGAAAAATTTAAAAATTAAAGTGAAAAATTAAATCTAAGGAGAAATAAAAAGTTTAGCCTAAGTCTAAAGGTTGAATAATTATTTTGGAGGAAAAAGCTATGGTCAAAGCCAAATTTAGAGCTTGCCAGTGTTAAAAGTCTCACTAAAGGGGCTAAGTCCAAGTTAAAACCTTCACCAAGTATGGAAAGCATCTCCAAGTGTGGCGTCCAAGTTAAAACCCTTGCTAAAAGTAGGGGCGCTACATTATAAAGTGAAGACTCCACCAAATCTAGAGGGCGCCAACACTTAATAGAGGAGGCGCTAAAATAGGAAGGGCGTCACCCAAATGTAGAGGGCGCTAGCTAAAATGGAGGGCGTCAATGTTAAAAGGAGGGCGCTACCCAAATTTAGAGGAGTGCTAGTGTAAGTAGAGGGGCGCTAGCACATAAAGGGGCGCCCACATTTGGAGGAGCGCCACCATTTTTAGAGGGTCAAAGCTACATTTGGAGGGGGCGCCTACTTGGGCCCACGTTTTTGCCAAAGCTCATCCAAGCCATTGATTATGAAGAGGATCTTGGTCAAATACCTAGATCTAAGGGTGAATATTGGTTTGACATGGATCAAGCTTCCAAGCCGTTGATGAAGAATTAATCTAAGGGTTGAGATTGATTGAGAGGAATGCAAAGCCAAAAACCTAGATCTAGTGGTGGAGATTTAACCTAGATCTAGATCTAATCTCAGCCATTGATCTTCAAGGGGTTGGGGGTCTTCCTCAACTATAAAATGGGGGCCTCACTCCCTCGTTTCTTATGCTCTCTCATGCTATGGTTATGCTGCCGGATTTCTTCTCTACTATTCTCTCACACTTTCTTCTTGCCCTAGCTGGGCCATAATACAAGTGATCCAGAGCAAAGGAGGAAGCTTTGGTGTCTTGCCTACATGCCATTTTCTTTGTGAGGTAACCTGCTGTGTATTTGTTTTAGTTACATTTGTATTAGTTTAGATAGCTCTC